>PVKA01040662.1:0-18604 GCA_004027165.1 Ctenomys sociabilis | reverse complement strand
AAAAAAAAAAAAAAAAAAAAAAAAAAAAAAAAAAAAAAAAAAAAAAGATTATGCTGCAGCATATTGTACTGGCCGGCTGCTGGCCCACAGGCTTCTCAATAGGTTTGGAATGGATAAGATCTATGAAGGCCAGATGGAGGTGACTGGCGATGAATACAATGTGGGAAGCATTGATGGCAAACCTGGTGCCTTCATCTCCTATTTCGATGCAGGCCTTGCCCGAACTACAACTGGCAATAAAGGTTTTGGAGCCCTAAAGGGTGCTGTGGATGGAGGCTTGTCTGTCCCTCACAGTACCAAACGGTTCCCTGGTGATGATTCTGAAAGCAAGGAGTTCAATGCAGAAGTGCATCGGAAGCACATCAGGAGTCAGAATGTCGCAGACTATACGCGTTACCCAATGGAAGAAGATGAAGATGCTTACAAGGAACAGTTCTCTCAGTACGTAAAGGACAGTGTAACTCCAGACATGGTGGGGGAGATGTATAAGAAAGCTCATGCTGCTATACGAGAGAATCCAGTCTATGAAAAGAAGCTGAAGAGAGAAGTTAAAAAGAAGAGGTGGAATGTCCCAAAATGTCCCTTGCCCAGAAGAAAGATCAGGTAGCTCAAAAGAAGGCAAGCTTCCTCAGAGCTCAGGAGCGGGCTGCTGAGAGTTAAACCAAATTTTTATGAAGATTTTTCAGATAAAGGCAAATAAACTTATTCATCAAGCAAAAAAAAAAAAAAAAAAAAAAAAAAAAAAAAAAAAAAAAAAAAAAAAAAAAAAAAAAAAAAAAAAAAAAAAAAAAAAAAAAAAAAAAAACCAGAGAGAGTCATGGTTAGTTTAGTTGCTTTTGGTGGTGGGAGCAGATTTTGGAAGGAAAGTATATGCTGATTCGTCTACTTTCTGTCCACTGGCCTTTCATATTAGGACTTTAACGTGATATTACATTTATAAGATCTAAGATGTGAGCATGTGTCTTGAGAAGTGATATGAACATTACTGCATCAGTGTGTTGCGTGAAGCTGAACATGTATTTGGAACACACAGGGCTATTTTGTTTCTCAATATAAATTTTACTGCATGCAGGTATTATCTGACCTCTTGGCTATTTAAAAAACAGTCTGCCTCCAGAACAAAGAATTGCGGTATGCATCCTACAGGCTTTTAGAGTCTTTTGTAGTTATGTAAGTTTGTGAAATATCTCTGGCTCCTGGCACATGGGAGAATTACATATTCCTTCTTCCTTGAAGCTATGGGGTGGCCCAGTGACCTGTACAGTCTGACATAATGCAAGTGGAAGTAGCAAAGGCAGAGCATTAAACTCCAGGGTGCTATTGGTACGTTTTTCTTTTCTTCCCTTTGGTTCATGACAGCCAGTGGGCGGGTCCAGGCCATCAGTCTGATTCCTGGGGTGACTGCTGAAAACTCCACCTAACTACAGCGTGTCTGTGGTTTGAACAAGAAACAAGTATTTGTCGTTTTAGGGCACTGAGGTGTGGGGATTGTTTATTACTGCCACAGAAGCTAATTATTTCTGACTCAGGGAAAACTAAAAATATCTTGAAATTGGTATAAGGAAATATGTCCTTTGACATCCAAGAACTCATCATTTTGAGAAATGATGTGAAGAAAAGTTACAAAGCAACACTTAAAATATCAATTTAAAGTAAATATTTTATAATTCATTCTTTTGTTAACTGTTATATTTTGTTAATATCATCAGATGTGGACTTTCACTGGCACCCAGTACCACCATCAGAGAACTTGAGTGGACTCTAGGTGGTCCACAGATCCTGGTGAGCTGTGAGCTGTGGGCTTCCATTCATAGGAGCAGCAGCTGGGCTGACACACACCCCACCCATCTGAGAACTTCGAAGGATGCTGACAGCCTCAGAATTCTGGTGAATCAGGCCTGTGACCGCCATCTGCACAGAAGCTTTGTTGAGCACCACTGAGTCACCCATGCCAGTGGTGAGAGCCTTGGTGAGTCCTACCCTGCCATCCCCACACTGTGGCCATAGCCTCACTGACCCCTGTTCCACCATGCTCCCACCATTGCTGAGCCAGGTGATCACTAGCAGCTTTAAAAAGTATTCCAAAATATAGGAGATAAAGGCAGTGTCTACCCTCTAGCCCACTCAGAACAAGTCCAGGACACAAGGACATAGAAAAATGTGGAAGTGGCACACCTGAAATTTCTGAAGTGATAGCAATTAAAAGAAAGAAACAAGTCCACCAGGATATAGAAGAAATATGATTAGAAGTAATCACTCAGGTCAAGAAAGAAATGACAACAATCATGAAAGAATTGCTCAGCACAGCTAAAGAAGACATAGATAAAAGAATAGAGGTGAACAGAAAAATAATGGAAACATTGAATGAACAATACAGGAAAGAATTAGAATGCATGAAGAAGATTCAAGCAGATATCTAGAAAATTAAGAATTCCATCAAAAGCTGGCAAAACCACTTGAGTGAAACTGAAGACAGCATTTCAGACTTGAAAACAGCAGTGAAGCAAATGAAGGTGAAAGCAAAGATCCCTTAAAACTAACAAGGAACCAGGAAATAACAACTCAGCAGTAATAAGACAATGAAAATAAAAAGAATAATAGGTGTCAATGTAGACTATTTATAGAAGTAATTGTATAGAATTTCTCAAACATGAGAAAAGAATCTGACATACAATTGTGAGGGGTGTAGAACTCCAAATGGTGATAATTAAAATAAATCTATACCTAGACACATAACAGTCAGCATTCCAAAACTGAGCAAAAGAATAGAATATTAAAAACTGGTAGAAGAAACAGATTATGTACAATCAACAGCCCATCAGAATTAAAGTTGATTTCTCAACACATATCATCAAATCAAAAACAAAAACAACCCCAAATCATCAAATCAAGAAGAGGGTGGAAAAAGATACTTCAGATCCCAAAAGAAAATAACTTCCAACCCAGATTAATGTATTCTGCAAAACTATCAAATTCAAGGGCAAGATAAGATTCTTCAATGACAAAGAACAGCTGAAAAATTCATGATCACCAAACCACAGCTACAAAGAATACTGACAGATATTTTAGAAAGAGACAGGACAACCACAGCTTCAAAAACAATAGAAAGGAATTACCAAACAGAGGAAGTAATTAAAAAGAGGGGTAAAGTAAGGAATCCATAGCAGAATAGTAACATAACAAAGTTAAGTTGATATGTGTCAGTTATAACCATCAATATAAATGGCTTTAATCCGCCAGTCAAAAGAAACAGACTGACAGAATAAATTAAGAAACAAAGTTCAACAATATTCTGTATACAAGAAACACATTTATCTTGAAAATGCACAGACTAAGTCAAAGGATGGGAAAAAATACTCCATGCAGCAAGAACCAAAAAAAAAAGCAGGGACAGCTATTCTGGTTGCTGACAATGTCAACTTCAAACCAAAAATTATTCAAAGAGATAAAGAAGGTCACTACATACTTGTTAGTTGATAACTGCAAGTTTATTATATTTTATTATATTGATAACAACTATCAATATATATGCACCCAATGTAGGAGCACTCTACTATATAAGGCAAATTTTAACAGTCATGAAAAGTCAAATGAGTCATAATACAATCATAATGGGGAGCTTTAACACTCTTCTGTCACAAACAGATTAACTAGGCAAAAAATCAGCAAAGAAGTAACACAACTCAACCAAACTTGTAAAGAAATGGACTTAATACACCTTTACAGAATCTTTCACCTTGTAACAACAGACTATACATTCTTCTCAACTGCACATGGGACATTCTCCAAAGAGATCACATACTGGTACACAGAGCATGCTTAAGTAAATGCAGAGGAACTGAAATTATCCCATGCACATTGTCTGATCATAGTGCAATGGAACTGGAAGTTATTGATACAAGATACAGTAAATACACCATAAATACATGGAAATTAAATAACAGTGGGTAGCAGATAAAATTCAAGAAGAAACTAAACAGTATTTATAATTAACCAAAAAATACAAATACAACTTACTGGAACCTGTGGGATACAGTGAAAGCTGTCTTAAGGACGAAATGTACAGCAGTAAATTCACATAAGAGAAAAATATATCAAGCCCAAATAAATGATATTATACTGCACCTATAGCTCCTAAAAAAAGAGCAAGTCAAACCCAAAGCCCAAAGAAGAGAGGAAATCGCAAACGTTAGAGCAGAAATTAATGCAATGGAGATGAAAAAGACAGTACAAAGAATCAATGAATCAAAGTGTTGATTCTTTGAAAGAATGAATAAAACTAATAAACTTCTAGCCAACCATATTTAAAAAAGGAAGAAAAACCCAAATATTCCTTCATAAATAAGGAGTAAAATGGGCAAGATTTCTACAGACTCTATAGAAATTCAGAAGATCAATACACACCTCCAAAATCTTTATCCTCTTAGGACAGGAAATAGAGAGCACAAGGACAGTTTCCTAAATACATATAAAATGTCAAAGCTGAGTCAAGAATATATGCAAACTCTGAATAAAAAGAAACAAAATTTCAAATGAAATTTTAAAAACTACTAACAAACAAATGCCTAGGTCCCAATGGATTTGACAAGAAATTTGGAGAAGATTTACAGCTAACCTCTCCCTTACTCTTCAGTGAAATTGAAAGGGAAGCAATTCTCCCAAATTCATTCTTGCAAGCAAAAGTTATTCCGATACCAAATCCAGAGAAGGATCCAACCAAAAAAGAACTACAGGTAAATCTCAATTAATAAACATATGTTCAAAAATCCTAATAAAATATTAGCAAACAGAGTGCAGCAAATCATCAAGACTGTACAACACAATCAAGTAGAATTATCCTAGGAATGCAGAGATGGTTCAACATATGCAAATCAATAAATGCAATACAGCACATGATCAGAGCCAAGGACAAAAACCGCACAATCATCTCAATGGATGCAGAAAAGGCTTTTGACAAAGTCCAATATTCATTCATGATAAAACCACACAGAAAATTGAAACAGATGGTCTACATCTCAAAGTGATAAAAGTTATCCATGAGAAACTAACAGCCAAAATCATACTAAATGGGCAAAAACTGAAAGCCTTCACTTTAAAATCAGGAGCAACACAAAGATGTCCACTATCTCCACTAATATTCAACATAGTTTTGGAAACATCAGCCAGAACAATTAGACAAGAAAGAGAAACAAAATTGATGATGATTGGAAAGGAAGAAGTGAAATTATCATTATTTGCAAGTGACATGATACTATACATACAAAGTCCCAAAACCTCAACCAAGTGACTTGGAGTTTTAATAAACAAATTTACTAGCATAGCAAGATACAAAGTGAACACTCAAAAATCATTAGCATTTTGTACACAAATAATGAATGCACTGAGAGAGAAATTAGGGAAGCCATGCCTTTCACAATAACATCCGAAAAATTGAAATACTTAGGTATCAATCGCACAAAGGAAGTAAAATTTTATACAGTGAAAATTAGAATATGCTGTTATGGTTTGTGTATAGGTGTCCCCCCAAAGCCTCATGCAGCTATGGGGTGGATTGTGGAATTTGTGATTTATTATTGTGGGTGTGATGTTGCACCTGCCCTGTGGAAGGTAATTTGATTGCAACATAAGGGGGGGAGGAGAAAGGCTGGGTTTCCTGAGCTGATCCACTCCCCTTTGCCATCTGCTATTTGCCACCATCATGAAAGATTGTTCTCTGCCATGTGCCACTCTGCACTTGGAGCCAGCTGAGTATCTGAGTATGGACTGACACCTCCAGTAACTGTAAAGCAAATAAACTTTTCCTTCCTTTAAGTGTCAGATTTTTGTCCCAGCAACTAGAGAAGAGTAACTGAGACATATATTGAAAAAAAGAGATTGAAGGAGATTCAGAAAATGGAAAGATATTCCTTATTCCTAGATAGGAAGAACCAGCATTGTGGCAATGGGCATAATCCAAAATTGCTATATTTTCACTGTAATCTTGATTAAAATACCATTAGTATACCTCACAGAGCTAAATAAAACTTTCCTCAAATTCATCTACAATCAGAAGAGACCTAGCATATCAAAAGCAATCCTGGGGAAAAAAAGCAGAGGTAGGAGGCATCGCAATTCATGACCTGAAATTATACTATAAAACTACTTTTAAAAAAAATCAGCATTTTGCTAGCCTAATGCCAGACCTGAGAATCAATAGAACAGATTAGAAGACGAAGACACGACTACAAATGCATGCAGCTGCTTAACTTTGATAAAGGGGCCAAACATGTTCATTGGAATAAAGATAGCCTCTTTAACAAATGGTGCTGGAAAACCTGGCTTTTCACATGCCAAAGACTGAAATTAGACCCATGGTGATTCTATTCCCTAAATGACAGTCAAAATGGATCAAAGATTTAAATATTAAAATAGAAACACTAAATCTCCTGAAGGAAAAATGTAGGGGTAAATTTTATAGGCATAGCAGTACATTGAGGGTTCATGATCAAAAATCTAATTGCCTGTGAAATACTTGAACAAACAACTGGGATTTCATCTTTTTGAAAAGTTTCTGCACACCAAAAGAAATTACCAATAGTAAAAAAGTCCACAAACTGGGAAAAAATTATAGCCAACTTTCTTTTTGACGAAGACCTTCTATCTAGCACATATAAAGAACTAAAAGAAACCTCATAACCCCAAAATTCAAAGACCTAACCCCAAAATGAGCATCTGGGATGAACATACACTTTTCAGAGGAAGACATATAAATGACAAGTAAATATACGGAAAAGTGCTCAACATCATTTGTCATTAGAGAAATGCAAATTAAAACAACACTGAATGTCCATCTCACCCCAGAAAGAAGGGCTATCATCAGTAAGTCAACCAATAACAAACAGTGGAGGGGTAATGGGGAAAAGCACCTTTTCCACTACTGGTGGAAGTGCAGGCTGGTACAACCACTACAGACATCAGTGTGAAGATTCTTCACAAAGCTAGGATTGGAGGTCCCATTCAAGCCCACTATTCCTCTCCTGGGTATTTTCGCAGAAGAACTAAAAACATCATACCACAGCGATATACGTGCACCCATGTTTATAGCAACATAATTCGCCATTGCTAAGTCCGGGAAGGAACCCAAATGCACACCAGCTGAGGAATGGATAAACAACGTGTGTTATTTTTTACACAATGGAGCATTATTTATCTATAAAAAGGATACATTTGAGGCTTTCCTTGGTAAATGGTGGCATCTAGAAGCCATACTCTTAAGTGAAATAAATCAAACCAACATGTGCAAACATTGTAGTATCTCATTTGTGTGAGAACCTGAAAGAGAAAATAAAATATGAAGGGTACATTAGATGTTGGGCAAAGGAAATGAATCTGTTCAACAGGAAGCAATTACTGAGGAAAAGGAGAGGAAAGGCTTGGAGAAAAAGATGTATCTATGAATGTGAGCAAGATAGTTTGGACAACTATATTGTAGTTTTTTGCTGGTCTATGGAAAAGAGCAGTTAATCAGTAATTTGTTTTGTCTTTTTGCAATTCTTTCTCTTTTTCCCTCTTCTTCCTTTCCTATAAATTTTTTCTTTTTTTTATTTCTTCTTCCAATTTTGCATGCATATATCTGGTAATATGAACAACTAATTTGAAGACAATACTATGCAACACAACAAATACTGTGACACTGATATTGTTTTGTTTAATGAAATTATGTATAATTTGTAATTTTTCTGTTTTATACTACTTTTTACTTTTTAAAAATAAAGTTTTTATAGGATGTATATATATGTATATATAGTCATGGTTTTATATAGTTATAATTATATTGGGTAAACTTGGAAAGTGCTTATTTAAGGTTGTTGACACATATTTGCTATAGTTTTACATCAGTTTTTGCTACTATAATACATGTGCAAAATCAAATTAATTTTGACTCTGTTGGATTCTTTTTGCAGCAGGTACAGGAAACGTGAACTCAAAGTGGCTTAAAGTGTAAGTTCCTTTAATATTTCATATATATGAAAGTTAGGTCTATAAATTGATTTAGTAGCATAATATTGTAACTGAAAGCCTAGGTTTTCCCAAGTCTCTAACTTTTGATTCTTTTTGCTGATTTTCTCCTCAGGTACATCTTATGATGGCTATAATGGTGTCTGGAACCACAAAAAATGAATGGCTCCCTTCAGTTTTTCTTTCTTAGAAAAGAGGCTTTTTTTTTTCCAAAATGCCTCAACAAAACATTTCCTTTCATCTTAATGGCACAGCTGAGTTGCATGAGTTTTCACCGTCCAGCGGCTGGCTTGGAGGTCCAGTTGGGTCACGCTGTCATAGTCAGCATACACCATGATGTCCATGTGGGCTAGGCCTTACTTTATAACCACCTTCTACTACTGAATACTTAAAATTGTTGCTTTCACTCACCTAAATGACACTGCTGGAATGAACTCAGTACACACAGCCTCTCCCTCCCTGAGGATGCAACTGCTAGCCAAAAAGAATAAAGGATTTTCTCCTTCTCTCTTGAATTACTGAAATCATCTTCAATTCAATAGGAACTGTACCCCTCAACAGTGTCACCAACCCTTATGGATGCTATGTTTTAAAACTGTGCTAGAGTAATATCTCCTTATTGGTTTGACTCAAAATGCTTTAATTATGCGTGAAGCTGAACATTTTTCCAGAGTTTGTTAATCTTACTTGAATGTGTTCCTCAGAAGGTAGCCCTCTTTGGCACGACAGTTGGAAATGCTGAAGTCTCAGTCCTCCGAGTAAACTTGGCACGAGCTCCATCTCTGACACAGCAGTGTTGGAACTGGAGCGACCTTGACTTAAAGGAAACCCAAATGATCCAGAGACACAAATGATCCACATGATACCCAGGGGAGGCCCCGTGCAGAGAAATGTCTCAGAGGCTGTGGGCCAAAATGAAAGGCATTACAGCACTTAGAGCAGAGTCCTTGGAGAGCACTTAGGCACAAATTGTTTTGATGACCACACGAAATGACCAAGTTGGAGGCACCAAAAAATTAAAATGATGTTCACATGTAAATCATTTTGAGGGATAGCTTTATCTCCAACAGAATATCAGTGTAACATGGGACTGTCCACACCTGAACTTAGCGTGCAAGTGTTGATTTAATAACAGACTCAGTATCTTCCATTGAAGCAAAATAATTGGTGGCAGTAATTTTGTTCTGAGTGACACAATGGGGATTTTTCCTCTGAACTTTCCTCCAAATATCTTGGTTAAACACTACAGCACACTGCGAAGATGGTGATGTTATTATTTGCTACAGAAGTCCCTAGGAGACTCTGAGGGGGTTGAAGAACTTCTCGACATGGTTTGCAGAATGTTATACATGCGTGCATTTTTCATATGACAGAGTTCATGCTGTCCATGAGCCTAATGAGAGGTCCATGTTGTTTCTCCTACAATTTTAATCAGTTTTCATTTTTTACTGCAGCTCCCCTCATTTTTCTCATATTCTATATATTGTTTCCTCCTAGTTTTCAGTCCGCTTGCTGGAGCAATTTGAGCTTGCCTGTCCTATTTGTAGTTTCATCTTTGCTAATTATAAATACTTTCTGCGGTTCATTTACTTTCATGGGAGATGGAGAGGGACCAGGGTTTCCTGACTAATGTGCTGCTCTGAATTTCTCATCTTTAAAAAGTGTTGGTAAAACTTAGTAGAGCATATTGGACATTGCTTATTGATGTTTTGGTTCCAAAATCACTTCAGGATTTTTCTTTGTCTAAAATTAGCAGTGTAAACTTTGAGTTGTCAAGTTTTCCTGGAGGTCTTTGCATTTGTAAAGTGCAGCGAAGTTACAGGGATCTCCAGTGCTTCAAAGAAGAACACAAGCTTTGTGTTCCTTGACAACACATCTGCATTGACTTGTCATAAAAACGAAAAAAAAAATAGTGTGCATTTTCCTTGGCTTCCAAGGTATTCCATATCCACACAGTGTTTATACTGAGCTCAAGCACTGCAGTGATGGCGAACATTACAGGAATGAGCACCCACACTGCAGCCAAGAACCTACATATTTATCACAAAGGGCCAATGCCATGATTAAACTTGAACGCTGAGGTTTTAGTTTAGACAACTGTAACTCATATATAACAGCTTTTGTCTTAAAGGAAAAACAAATAATATGCATGCCACAGGTCTACCACCAACAGATGATAGGATTTTGGGTATCTGTTTCACCTTCATAATCTTAGGACTGCTTTTATCTTTATTCTAATACAAAATGAGAAAGAATAAAATATAAAAGTAAGGGGTGCATATTCAAAACAGATCAAATGTAACATATAGTGCTCTGCTGTAAGATCTAATAAGAATTATGAGCAGTGGTAAACTCCAAACCAGGGACTGGAATGTCTCCTTCTCTTCCTGAAGATATGATTTTCCAAGGAGCAGAGGGAGGGCAATATAAGGTCTCTATCAGAAGGACCACCTGGGTGGGATAGGGGAAGCAATAAAGGCACAGGCATTTTGCACTTTGTATGATCCAAGACTGAGTGCGTGCGAACTTGGAAAGCGCTTGTGGAGATTACTGCAGGTTCTGCCTGATGTCTTGCCCTCTTCATCTCCCAGGGACCACTCTCCTGGTGATGTTTGTGACAAATTTGGGTGTTAGCAGTTATAGCAGCTGGTAACTTTTTTCAAGTGACAATTATGCTGTTTTACACAGAGAACAAAACTTACTTCGTTGGATGTTTAATAAGTGGATAGAATCTCCATCACAGGAACAAATATGAGAATCACTTCCTTTATTTTCCTGAATCCAACACAGACATTTATCAAATAGCACCAGGGACATAGCTATTATTTTCTCTGATGTCTTCTTCCGATCTTTGTTGGTACTCAGGAAGAGAGGATCATCTCTGACTGGGAGTGTGTGTGTGTGTGTGTGTGTGTGTGTGTGTATGCGTGTGTGTGTGTAAAGTGGGTATTCTTGGTAACAAAAATATACATTTGAGGAATTTGTTTCAGCAATACATATTTCTACACTGAAAAATTCCTCTGATTTAATCTGTTCTCTCCCCATTAACATTATTTGTCTTGTGTCTATTTAATACATTTAATGGTTTGCTTCTGTGTGCTTTTCAAGATTCTCCTTGTTTTTTAATCCCTTCTGATCATCAGTTTCTATTTTATATTCCTCCCTTTGTCTCATTCTTCAACATTTGTTATCAACCTTCCAATTCATTGAAACCTAATTAAATACTGTTTACAGTCACTCATTTGTTCAGGGTCCTTTTTTGGACAACTAAGAAAGCTGAAAATGCTACATAAAAAACTCTCCTTAGGGTGACCAGGATAGTGAAGAAGGTAGGAGCCAAGGTCCACCTGGAAAGAAGGACGGACTTCGGGTAGTTGGAGAGCTGCTTAGGCAAGGCTTATTTGTGGGCATAGATGATTTTACTACATACTGTTGCCACAATTTTTAATTTTGAGCCTACTTTTGACATCTGAGAGGAGTTCAAATTAGGAGTGCGTAACCTGCATTAGGATTTTGGTAGGCAGAGGAGACGTCAGACCCTGAAATGTGTGGGCACCTGTGGGTGGATGCATAGAGAACGTGAATGGGAGGAAGGGAGAGACATGCTAGATTTTCCAGCACGCTGAGTGCAGGAAGCAATGGGAAATCAGCTTCCAAGCACGTCTGGATTAGACTGTGTTTACAGCTGTGAATGTAAACAGAGAAACTGAGCAGAGTGGCCTCGACATGCGCACAACAGCATGTTTTTGTTACAGTGACTGAAAACTATGCATGAAAATTGCAAAATTACTTAGAATTTAAATACAAATATGGACATCATTGCAAACCTCAAAAGATGCGTTTAATTCTCCAATTCCTCTTAAGCTTGGCATTTTGTAGCAGCTATTTGCTCTTGCCCCAGCCACAACTGAGTTTTGATCTCTCAGCCCTGCCCTGTACCTAGTCAATGAACTAATTCGGTGTGTAGGCCAAAGCAGAGCAATAGCACCGGGGCTACAGCATCACGTGCCCAAGGGGAGGAGACTGATTCTGACAGCAGGAATTACAGATGTTTTGAAGTAATTAAAACCTGACTTACTGTACTTGATGTATGCTGTTTTCAAAATGTCTAATTGTTTGCACAATTTAAAATAAGGGGGGAAAACATGGTAACTTTACTAAGCCAAGAGGGAATTGTTTGAAATCATTCAAGTTATGTTTAGATTCGTGGAGGGGTATTTGAAAAGACTCCGAGGCAGCTATAAAGGATATTTTTTCACATGATTAAATGCGTGTACTGCTTTAAATTCCTTAAGAAAATGATTTAAGAATAAGCAGGAAATAAAGAAAAGATGGGCTGAAGGGAGGAGTGATTTTTTTTTTCTCCCACCGTGACCAGGTCTTGCTTTTCCATCCTCTGAAGGGGCTTTGTTCTGCTGGAGCACACTGGCAGGAAGATGAGATGCTGAGGTTGCACTTGGGCCAAGTGAAAGGCTAGCCAGGAGTACCCGAGGCACTCTCACCATGCTCTTTTCCAACCTGGCAGCTCTGCCTTCTTTCCTCAGGGTACAGGAGCCTTCGGAATTGCCTCGAAGACCCCCTAGCCAGTATGGAAGAACCCGCTGAGCCCTGCGCTTCACTTCTAGCATTTGATACAGAAGCCAGCCCCTCAATGCCCGCACTCAGGAGGCCAGCTGGAAACCAGGGTTCTGATACATCCTTTTCCTCCTCAATGCCATCAGTTTGAATTTGGCTTATTTTAGGATTCTATTATGTATGAGGTAAATGGATACTATTTTAGTACCAGCCTTCTATAGCTGATGGTTGGGCTACTTTGCATGTTAAAAAGTCATGGGTGAGTTTGGAAAGATCAAAGGCT
Source organism: Ctenomys sociabilis (assembly GCA_004027165.1). Lineage (NCBI taxonomy): Eukaryota > Metazoa > Chordata > Mammalia > Rodentia > Ctenomyidae > Ctenomys > Ctenomys sociabilis. The sequence continues at coordinate 5,748 of PVKA01040662.1, read as the reverse complement.
CTCGTGGCCTGAAAAGTTCAGCGCTGAGAGGAAGCAACTGTAATTCTCCTGAAGACTCCAAGCTGAAATATCTGATTGCAAGTGTTGGAGGAAGGTCCCCTATGGGGTTTCAGCTGCAGTCACCTTGGGACCTTGTGCAGTGGCCATTTATATTATCAACATTCTGTTTTTGATCTAATGTGATTCTGAAAATGAGGAGAAAAGGATTGGAACCGGAGGAAGTGTCAGGAGCTTCAGGGAATTCTGTGTTTCTGTGGATTTCAACTGTCTGCTTGCTGACAAGAATGTTTTATTGACACAAGCGTTTTCTTTCAGTGCCAAGTTCAGATTCAACGACGAGATGCAGCATTGAAATTGCATTTATCATTGGCAAGGGAGAAAAGGCATAGGAAAGGACTTCTGAAGGCTTCTTGGACTGCGAAAGGCTATTTCACAACAACTTTATGATGAGTCAAGTGTAAATGAATCAGAAACATACAGACAAGCTTCCTTCGAGATTCACTTGGGTTTAAAAAATTAAGGCAAAGAACTTCTTGGCAAAGAGTGTCTTCAGGCTTGCCAAATCTAAACCAAAAGGAGACTCTCTATGGCCCCTAGAACGCTGCTGGAGTCCATCTTTGCCTTTTTCTCTTCTCTTCCTACATGTCTAGGTGCTTTGCAGCCTGCAGAATTTCAGACTGGGCAACAGTGTAGTGCACATGATGTCCTCTTGAGGTTTTCTGGATAGATGAGGGTGACCGTGGCTGTGGAGTGAGGGCCTGAGCTCAGCCCACGAGTTAGAGGGCTCATCCATTGCAGTTCGTATCATATTCACAGGGGAGATGCTAAGAATGTGGTGGTCCGGGGAGAGGAAACTCACTTGTTTCAGAAAATTGTATATTTGAAAATAGATCTTTTTAACCTAAGAAAGACTTTGGCTACACAGTAGGGAGAACCCACGCTGGAGGCAGGTAGAATCATGGTGGAAGAGCCACTGACCTTTTCCTTCAGGCTTGGTCCACTCCCTCTGCCAAAGAGGAGGCCGTTAGAGGGAAGGAGCTCTGTAATGGTGGTGTTTACGGCACACGGCCTTTTCTATGGGAGAGTCTGCAGTGGCCGCTGTACTGAACTGGGAATGGATGATAGCAGAAATAAGTTGCACAATTACCATTTCAAGAAGGCTTCAGAGGTTGGGAATTACTTCTTGTAAAGAAATATTTTCATTGAAGTGAAGTTTATTTAAATGAAATTTCAAGTGGAAAGACTGGAACTTGGTACTTTGGTAAGAGGAATGGCGTGTGTTAGTAATACAGAATATCAGTGTGAGTGGGTTGGGAACAGATAAAGGGGAAGATGACAAGACAGTACTTGGAAGCCCAGGATTTAGCAATGTTAAAGAATTGTCAGCTACTCAGAGGTCCACCTTACTACAACAACAGTTCCATCTGCTCATCAGTATTATCTTCACTGTGCAAGGAGAGATGAGCAACTCTTTTCACCCCAGATCAAGTACAAACTCACAAAGGTGGTAACTGAAATCAGATGAGTCAGATCTTGTTGAATGACTTGGATGTACCTGGCCCACAAAATAAAATCCTGTCTAATTAAACTTGAGATTTGTGAGTGTGTAATATTAATGAAAGACAAAGCAAAGAGGGCAATGGATGCATGATCAAAGTAGAAGACAAGGCAGGAGAATCCCAAAGAGTGAGGTATTCTTAAAATAGTACAGCATGGTCATGACAGATATAGAAAAGATCCAGGGGATCATACAGGATGGTGACAAGCTATTTGATTTAGCTGTTTGGGAGTGTTTGTAAGCCTTTCCAAGGGAGATTTCCAAAGGCAGAGAGAAATAAATAAAGCTAAAACACAGTCTCATGAGGAATGCATGTGATAGGAAAGCACATATGTTTCCACGACCCATGTCACCACACCAATGCACCTTCCATTCAATTCACTCAACAGACATTTAATGAGTATACATCATGCCTTAATGAATAGGAATGGGAGACACCAATGGATACAGCCTTGAAGAAATTTGTAGCATTAAGACAGAAAAAATAGCACACAAATAATGACTGGAAGGTGATTAAGATGAATGCTATATGGATGCAGGAACCAGAGCAGTGTGAGGAAAGAGGGTATTGCTTCTGCTGGCCAGCGAGGAGAGTGACCCCAGGCCATTTGGTGCTACCCTTGCCAGCCCACCACAAGCCTCAGATTCCCACCTTATCATAGGGATGAACAGTTTCTCTTCCAATTACTAGGCAGGTAATAACAGAGGCCAAGTGAGTCCTGGTGCCAGGACCCCATGTGCCTGAGTGTGTGTTTTTTTACTTTTACAAAATGTTTTTTGTTTTTACAAAGTATTTATCACACCTCTACAGTGATAGGCCTAGTGAAATATTGTCATTGTATCTACAACAAGATAAGGTAACAAAATATTTTGTTGCAGTCATGTTTTAAAAAAATGCACAAAATGAACTTGAACTTCTCATGAATGTAAGCACTTAAGATGTCTTGAAGATGTGCTTACTTAGCACAACTTTAGCTCTGACCCAAAATTTATCTTTTAGTTATTTTTTATTTTAAAGATGATTTTTAGGAGCTGAGTAGATAGCTCAGCAGCATAAGCATCTGCTTGGCTAGTGAAAGGTCTTGAATTCAATCCCTGATATGAAGAAAAATATATATTTAAAAAACAGTAAAATAATGCTGGATTTCAAAACAAGATGATAGGAAATTAACAGTGATTATTATATATCACCTTGTTATCTTCAAAGTAGTTGCTCAGATTATCAGATATAAGCATGCAAAATTGATCAAACAATATAAGCTTTAAGCATTCCTTTCAATGAATTAATAGAAATTCGTAGTACATTTATCTTAGCTATGTTGTAATATATATGTATATATATATATAAATATAATATTTTTGAATACAATAGTACAAATGAACATTTTAACGACAAAATGATACTGATAGTGTAGTGTATCATATTGGTACCAATCCTTTTTTTCTTTATAATAAAATCTCTAAATTTTACATCAATTAATGACTGATCAAAAAGAATGATAGTTCCTGGTAGTCAAAATAAGTAATTCCTGGTAATCATTGTGGATAGATGTGACTAGCCTCAGATTAACTCAAGTAAAAGAACTATGTGCAACTCACAGGAACTGCATTTCATACATATGTGGTAATTTTGGAGAGATGATAGACCCTTACTCCTGTCGGCTGACAAACAAATGTAATCACTGAAGTTTCAGCAAATATAATAAACTCTGAAATGGAAAATTCTTATTGGAAATGGCAATGTATACAGAGACGAGAACTTTGATTCCATGGGCTGTCAGAAGAGCCTTGGTTGGCCACCTGCTTTATAAGTTAATGAAATAAACTCGTATCTTGTTTAAATCACTCTTATTGGGGTTTTCTATTTCTCAACAGTAAACCTAATTTTACTATGATAGGCTGCTCTTTCTGAAATTGACCCCAGAGAGGATGCAATGGTATGTCTCTTGTGACACAGATAATAAGTGCAGGAGCTCAGATATTAAGCAGTTCTCTAAGCTTTTAGGCTGAGTGGCATGGAGCTCAATTTGAAACTTAATTAAGTTAGAATACATTGTGTCACAATTATTTAGGCACTATTGAAGTCTTCAAGAGAACAGTAAAATGGAGAAAAACATTTTTATTCTCCCAGGAGTGTTGGTTTCTGAATTATTTCTGTAAGGCAACAACCAAGATAAAAATGCTTTATAATCTCTCAGTCCTTAAAATAAAGAGATAGTTTGTCATCATTAATTACCAACCTCAGGTTTGGCCAACATTTAGGGAAAGCATATATACTCTTTTGTACAAGGTATGATTTCCAGCTTCAGGCAAAATCCTAATCCAGTTATTAAGTGGCAGACCAAGTGACAAGGAGGAAAGATGTGGACATATGATACCTTCCACTGGGTGATTCCACATCTTACCATCAACCATTCACCCTTCTGTGTGCACCATATTCCATGTGCTTAGGGAATTGGTTGGTTGCTTATTTCAAGATGCTGTGAGACCAACTAAGACTTCATTTTAAATTTGGGTTTAACTTTCATTGTATTAGAATATGTCTGCAGTACATAAAGTTCATATTCATCTCAGAAAGTAGGTGCACGTCCTTAGCAAAGCTTGTTTCTTTCTTCTTTTTATTTGCCTTCCCAACTACTTTCCTGTGTCTCTAAATACCCTTTCCTCATTTTCATTATTGTTGTTATTATTCTTACCTTATATTTATGACATTCTTGTAGCATCAAGCAATTGTACTGAAGATAGCAATGTGTAATACTAGGGTCATGCTTGGAATGCCTGTCATTCTGTTCTTCCCATAACATCAAGAAAAATTAAAATACATTTTTTTTACTCTGGTCAATTATTTTATTTATTTATTTTTCCTTTTTTAAGGATAATAAAAGTATTTTTAAAAATTAGAAGTACAGAATTTTGATAAAAGAAATGAAGAATTCAACAATGGCTGTTATATTGCATATTCTTGTCTTCAAATTAGTTGTTTGTGCTAACAGATATAAGCATGCAAAGCTGGAAAAAAATTAAAAAGAAAAAATTTAAGCATTAGGCATTCCTTTAAATAGACATGTAGAAATTGGCACTGATGGGATCCAAGACATCCCATGTTTTCTTTCTTTCTTTCTTTCTTTCTTTCTTTCTTTCTTTCTTTCTTTCTTTCTTTCTTTCTTTCTTTCTTTCTTTCTTTCTTTCTTTCTTTCTTTTTCTTCTCTCTCTTTCTCTTTCTCTGTCTCTCTCTCCTCCTTTCCCTCATTCATGTTGTTCCTTCCCTTTGAACAGTTTTTTCCCTTTCGCAATATCTATTGTACCTTTTGAATTTTACTCACTTTTTCAGATTCTTACACTAGGAAGACAATACTATGTTTACACAGTGTGGGAACATACTTATGAGTATGGTCTCTAGTTGCAACCACTGACCCACAAAAGCCTTGAGCTTATCTTTCTTTATAGCTGAGTAATATTCTGTTGCAAAAAAAAAAATGTCACATCTTTTTTATGCCCTCATTGGATGGGCATTTGGCTGTTTCCAGTATCTAACTATGACCAATTGTGCTACTATATACATAGGTGCACATATATTGCTGTGACATGATGCTTTCAGCGCTTCTGGAAAACTATCCTGGAGGGGACTGGCTGGGTCGAATGGGGCCTCTCATCCTAGTTTCTTGAGGCCTGTTTACATTGATTTCCATTATTGTACCATTTTAAAACTCATTATTAACTTTATTGAAAATGAATAATAATTGTATGGCAAATTAAAAATTTAGGCAAACATTGAAAGGTAAAAAATATAAGATGTGGACAGAGTGAACTTTAGAAAAAGATTTCTGAAATGAATGCATAATATGAGATTAAGAATAGATTGCACATTGTAGAAAATTATTTACAAACTTAAGTGAATATAACAATAAAATTGTCTAAAATAAACATGAAGAAGAAAGAGTTTACAGATATAATAGTTTACTCTGTGCCAAAATCAAGAAACTTATATTCATATAATTAGAATTCTCAAAGTAGAAAGGGATAGGCAATAAATATTTAAAGATTTAAAATTTCTAAATTTAGTTAAAATTATAGCACCACACTTCCAAGAAAAATGAACCTTTTGCACCACAAATATGAATAAAATCATAACAAGATACACAAAAATGAAATTGTCCAAAACTAATTGTAAAGAAAAAATCATTAAAGCA
>PVKA01040661.1:0-18607 GCA_004027165.1 Ctenomys sociabilis | reverse complement strand
AATTCTATGAGAGGCAAGATCTGCACTAATGGTGGTTGGACAGGATATTATGTCGGCTTTTAGTGCTATGGTCATCCACTAGGTAAATAATTATTGAATCTTTGATATAATTCAGCTATAAAAAAACCTGTAAATATAATTTCATGTATGCACCTTGTACAGTACCAAAACGTTATGAAAAGTTTGCAATGTATTAATTTATCGACTCTGTATGGTTAAGGTGTCTTGAAATTGTCTGATTGACATTTGTATTTTAATAAAATAAAAATAAATGGAAAAAAAAAAAAAAAAGAATCCAGTCATGCATGCTCTGCCTTTTAACTGTTAGATGTCCCGTGGACGACGTTCTCTACAGAGCTACTTCCTGCTTCCCTTAGACAGCGTGGTCTCTGGAGGTCGCCAACAGATGCAGCACCCAGGACTTCATCCTCCTGGGCCCCCTCCGCGCCGTCCTCCTGGAGAACACGCTCATCATCTACCGCACCTGCAGCCGCAGCGAGCTCTGCAAGCCCATGCACCTCTTCCTGGGCAACCTGAGCGGCCTGGTGTGTGCTACGTGTCGGTGACCATGCCCACGCGGCTCGCGGGCTGCGGTTGGGCGCCCGCTGCGTGGCCTTCCCTGCCTGCGGGGGCAGCTCTCTCTGTTCCTGGCCCTGGTGGGCACCGAGAGCGCGCTGCCGGCCCTCAGGACTGCGACCTGCCGCCCCTGCACTGCGCACTGCGCATGCGCGCCGGGGCCGGGCAGCGCACGAGGCTGGGTGGGCTGGGGTGGCGGCGGCGCGGGGCGCGGGCGTCTCCCGCCTCAACCGCGCGGACCCGCGTCCTCCGCCGCTTCTTCTGCCTGAGGGCCGGGCTGGGCGGGTCGCTGCCGGCCGCCTGCGCCGCCATCGCGGGCGCCCTGCTGCGCCTGCGCCTCGCACCGGGCCACACGGGCGTCTTCTACTCCGCCGCGCTCGTCATGGGCGCCCGCCCGCCCGGCCCGGGCCACCCCGCCGACCTCAAGGAGGCGCTGCCGCTGCTCCACACGGTGCCCACGCCCGCCTGCGGCCCGGTGGCGTGTGCCCGTGCAACCGCGAGGTGCACGTCGCACGGCGCGGGGCGCTCCGCCGCCTCGCAGGCTCTAGCCAGAACTGATGCCTCGCGGAAATTTGTCGAAGGGCGGGAATGGAGAGCCTGTGAGAACTGACTGGCTGGCGAGAAGTGAGTGGCTCGCGAGAACCGATTGAATCGCGAGAACTGACTGGCATGTGGAACCTGACGGACCCACGATTGCTGATGCTCCGCAAGAACAGATGTCCTTGCTGGAAAGGCCCTGTGGGAACTGATGCCTCAAGAACAGTCCTTATTTGCAAATATTCCTGATCTGTTGGGGGAAAGAGGGCATGAAACAGTGCTACTGTGCTGGAGACCAGGCTGCAGGACGGGTGCCCTGTGGTCTCCAGGCCCGTGTCACCTTTATGAGCGCAGCGGTATGCTGAAGGCTGCCATGCCGAGTTATTGATTGAAACTGCTTCCATTTCAGGGTCATTGTTCTCCTAGCATCAACCAGACTTCACAATAAAATGCAAAAATACCCTGCTGTCGCATCATTTGCAATGACAATAAACTAAAATAGAGAGAAGTGGAAGGGTCCATTTCAGAGCTTCAGTCTGCATCAACCTCCACTATGTCATGATATTCTCCATCTGCTGATCAGTACTAAGAGACACACACAGCACATGGAAAACAACATGACATGGCGAAAAGGACACATTGCTGCCAGCCGCGTTGCAAAGAATTGGCAGAACCCATCGATGCAACTTCTTAGCAGTCCAGAACTGTGAGCAGAGACCCTAACTTGTCCTGAAATGTGTTCAGGGACCCCCATACATTTTATCTCATGTACACGCCAATCAGCAGTGCTGATATAGCTACTGCCACCCTCCTTGCGATGAATGTGCAAAGTGACGTTCAGAGAGGTGCATGAGACTGCTCAAGGTGGCACAGGTGCTGCCAGCTGCTGCTTCCCCTCTGTTCACCTGGCCTCAGGCTCCCTGTGCTCCTGGATGCCCGTAGTCCATGACCCACATGCAGATGAAGCCTCCATAACTAGATGTGATGGGTTGCCAGATGGCGCTCAACTTGCGACATCCAGCTGGGGATGGTTGCCAGCAGCAGAAGAGGCAGAAATGGAGAAGCAGTTATGAGGCTGTTAGGGAAGCTGTCTGGAGAAGCTGCTGGTTCTCTTGGACTGTTCTGCTGCAGGACCTTGTCATGTTGGCTGTCCTGGTGAAGCTGATTGTTCTTGTTGCTGGAGGAGTTCAGGCCCTTGTTGTTGAGAATGGGTTCACTTTAGGGGAGCTTTGGTCCTCACTTTGAGTTTCCTGGCTCTGGAGGGGAACATGGTGCACAGATCATTCTTTTAGAAAGGCTTGTTGCATTAGTTTTCATGATTGGAACTCAGGTTTCCTCATTGCTGGAGAAGCTGGGGACCTCGCTGTTGCTGAGGGTGGCTGTTGTACATTTGGGAGGAGCTTGATTCTTACCTTGAGCACTGCTTCCTGGCTCCAGTTCAGATCCCTCAGCCTGCTGGCACAGATCCCTCATCCCACTGCCACAGACTTTCTAGCCTCTCCCACTGACCTTGGGGCCTTCCCAGTGCAGATATATGAAGCAGGCCCGCATGAGACACCACAGGCCTCCAGCTGGACTCACAGGAGGCATCATTTGGGGCTGTAGGTCTTCAGATGGACACATGTAGCACATTACCACGAGGTCCAGACCCTCTGCTGGATCCTTTGATCTTTAGTGTGTGGACAGAGTTCATGCACTTTTTGTATGTGATTCTTCAGGTGACTGTTATAAATAATCTTACACGGTGTGCATCCTCTATTGTGTTGTTCTCCTTGCAAAACCCTAAACTGTGACACTAGGAGTGGGCATAGGTGCACTGCTCCCCGTGTCCATTATAAAAAATACCTGGTGCAACTTTATGCTTTACCTTTACTTCTCATTAGGGCACATTTAAAAGATGTGCCAGTGAAGCAGCAAGACACTGGCTCACAACGTGGGCAAAGGCAGGATGCAGCGATCTCCGGGTGTCCTTTTTCCTCCCAGGCAGCTGGCCTCCAGTGTGGTGAGGAGCCCTGTCTGCAGCCTGGCATTATGCTCTAGAATTGCTCTTGTCCCCTTTCACTTGGACACTCACTTCCTCCCCAAGTCCTCTCAAGGTCCCCAGGTGGACATGAGCACCCTTAGTCCAGTGCTCAGCACCATGTTTCTTCTACAGTTCACACAGTCTCCTTCCCAAGGCCTGGGCCAGGGCTGGAGGCACTTGAGGGCAGTGTTGTGTTGCTGCTGTGTGTGTTCCTCTGTGTGGGGTGGTGCTGTCGTCGTCCCCTCATGTCACATGCCTACTCATGGACCTTTGAAACACTTTCAGTGCTTCCAGTCCTGCCTGAGGTTTGATGGATCTATGACTTAACTATGAGGAGGACAGACATTAAGATGTCTCAGCCTCGATTCCACCTGTTGTGAGACCTAAAACGTGACAACCCATGCAGAGGGCTTTTCACCTGGTCTGCAATTTAGAAAGTCCTGGAGGAACAGGAGACATCACTGCAGCTGAAACTCATGGAAACGTCAAGGTCTGTAGAGCATTCCCCTCCTTCAGTGAATTACCCACTCATTCCTCCAAGCAAATTCACTGCGCACCTCTGCTGTGCCAGGCACTGCTCCAAGTGGTGGCTCTGAGGGGTACAGTGAGACCCAGAACATCCTGCTCTGTGGTTTCTCCTGTGTGCACGGAGGCCACAGAGACTGGATGCAGGAGCTGTGTGGGCCTCGCTGTTGAGGCAGCCAGGAGAAGCGCGGTGGAGGAGGCGGCTGAAGCTGGGCTTGCAGGCCGCTGTGCTCAAGGCAGAATGAAGCGGGGCGCCATGCCCAGCAGAAGGGGCAGCAGGTGGGAGTCCAGCACAGAATGTGGACGGGACACTTCTGGTCATGGACCCCATGGTGTCTAAAACTGAGACAGAAAGTGGAACCTTTGATTCCTCATTAAGGAGATTTAGCTCCATGTTATGAGAGAAAATGCATCATCATTTTTAATATTACAAAAGCAATATGTGCTCACCACACAGTAGGTGACAAAATGACATTCAAAGCCAAGCTTCTCAGCATCATCATGACAGCCACCATTAACATTTTATTGTGCTAATTTCCCAATATTTTCCTGTACAAGTCTGCACTGCATTTAAAAATTAAAACATCATACTACCATGTGTATGGCTCTTTTTTTACTTGACTTTTTCATACCACAGTGCACAACTGACATTCTCTTGGCAGGCTTGTGATGTCACAGTGTGCATGTGCTGAATAGGCTTTATTTCACCTCATATTTTTTAATTTAATTTATGTATTTGTATTTTAACTTGAAGAGTGAAAAACAGAAGCAAAAACAAAAAGAAAAATAACATAAATAGGGTAACATACAATAATACATATGTTAAAGATTTTCAAAACATGGATAGCTAAATATATATATATATATATATATATATATATATATATATATATATATATATATATATATATTAAATAAGACAATCCAACACAGATTAGCAGTCCACAATAGAACCGGGTTATCCACAGAAGTTGTTGATTTGAGCCATTCACAGCTCAGTATATTAATATGACTTTACTTTTTATACCTCCATTTTTATACTTTTCTGCTGGATGGTTAAGACTGAGTTAAATCAAGACCTATATAACAAGAAATGTAACTTTTGTATCAGATAAGGTCAGTCAGGTACCCTCAGGGTTTATCCTGTAACCATGTACCACACTTTGTAGATCCCTTGTCAGTGTCAGCCATGTGAATGAGTCACGGCCATTGCCTGACTAATTTGCTCTCTGTGGAAGCCTGACTCTCCTTAGGCACACTATACATCATCAATCACATTCGTCTGTGGCCCCATAATCTCCTTGATCAGAAAATTTGGGGCACTACTGAGTTACAGGATGTTACAGTACAAATTCTCCTATGTCATGAGTCTTCCCTGGCCTTGAAAGGCTGGGGGCAAAATGTTGGCTGACCTTGCAGCCTTTCTTTTTTCTCCAATTTTTGATCTGCAAACTTAGGTTGTTAACCCTCTAGAAGAGAAGCTTATTATTACCCTGTAACATATGCAGTTTAGTTTACCCACACCATTAGTCTAAATATCCGTCATCATAGGCATAACATGGAACATGTATTTTCCATCGAGTATTGAGATACTAAACTCTAAGTCTGTACATTATATGAAGAAGAAGAAAAACTTTTTTAAAAAATAGGAATGGACAAACATATTTACATAGATATTTAGAAATCCATCCACATACAGCATAGTAGCATTGTAGCAGTACTGTCTTGTGACTTTTTAGTCTTATTTTTCATTTACTACCTTTAAAAAAGGGCAGTATAGTAATAGGTGGTATGTCATGACAAAAAGTACATATTTAGAAGACCAGTATGACAGGCATTTGAAGCGTGACCCTTCTGTTACACTATGTTAAATTCGGTGCAGTTTGGCTTCATACTGTCTAATTGAGGTTTCTTCCAAAGAGTTGTCTAAATCGCCTGCAGCTAATCACTACACACATCTTAAATTGTTTTTTGTGTAAAAATTTTGAGTCAGTTTAGGGACACTCATCAAAGAGATGCAGATCCCTAAGTTATCCTACAGAAACACTGAACTCATTTGGGGCTAATCAATTTTACTATTACTGACATTTCCAAAAACTTCTTATTCTCCTTGGATTGTTTTTTTATGTTCAGAAAACCCCTATTGAAACATATGTAGATATGCTTAACTTTTCTTTAAATATTTCTCATTCAACAATTATTCAAATTTTACTGGAAGACATTAAAATTTATCAGTATATTATACCCTTGTACAAATGTGTGGAGATACTATTGCTTCTTTTTAATAATTTTATATTTCACAATACTGAAGTACAATAACTTACTCATTCCATATCTTATACACAGATGCTCATGTTCTTTTTGGTTTTCATTTAAAGCAATGCCACAATGAACGTGTGTGTGTGTGTGTGTGTGTGTGTGTGTGTGTGTGTGTGTGTGTGTGACAGTCTCACTTGCACTTCAGCCTGGCATTCAGATACTTTGTATCTGAAGCTGGTCTCAACTTTCAACAATCCTCCTGCCTCAGCCTCCCAAGTACTGGGATTACACTCATGCACCACCACATGTGGCATGCAATAAATGTTCTTATACATCTACTTTGTAGAGGCATGCTTTCACTTCTTTATGAGATGTTGGCAAAAATGGACATGCTGGTCGAAGTGTAGGTAAAATTTAAAAAATTCCAGCAGTTATTCCTGCCTTGCTCCCCAGGGAGGGGCTCACAATTGGCTACGCCAGCAGCACATGGGAGAGAGCCCATTCTTGCTGTCTCCCCGGCTGCGTCCAGGCACAATCACGTCACCTTTCCCTGGGTGATCCCGAGGTGGCCTGCAGTTAGTGACTTCTGCTAGCACCAGCGGTGAGTTTTAGGCCGCCAGTCATTCACATTGTTTCCTCTCTAATTTGTCTATTCCCAACTCCTCCCAGCTGCCCCAAATATATATCTTATATGATTTGAAAGCATATCTTACAAGCGAAGTATGGATCACTTTTAAATAGAGTTTGTCAGTTCTTTTAAAAGTCAACCACAGAGCTAACATATGCTCTAGCAGTTCTATACCAGGACTCAAACTCAAGATGACTGGAAACATGTGCGCATTAAAAATTATAAATCGATGTTTACAACATTCATTTATAAAATCCCTCAGTGGACACAACCCAGATACTTATCAATTGTTGAAGGGGCAAATAAAGTGCACTATATCCATACAGTGGAACACTATCGGTCATAAAAAGAAGTGGAGAAATGCTGTGTGCTACAATATGCACGAACCTCAAACTATTAGGCTGGGTGAAAGAAGAAAATCACCGAAAGCCACACACGGTGTGATTTGATTTCTATGCAGTCTTCAGAACTGGCAAACCCACAGAGGTAAGAGGTAGATTAGCGGGTTCCTAGGGCTCACGTGGCATTCAGATGACTCCATTTTTTGTGGAACCGGGGATTGAACTCAGACACTTCTGTTTGCCAGGGAAGCGCGTATTCTACTGAGCTATCTCCCTGGATGTCTTTTTTCACACTGGGACAATTCATTTCTTTGTTTTTAAAGGTACTTTGTTGTTACAGGATTTCACTGCGCAGCTCAGACTCATGGAGATCTTCCTGTTTTCGGCCTTCCCAGCACTAGGATTATAGGCAGGCACCACCATGCTTAGACTTGGTGCACCCAGGGCCAGGACTGGCAGGAATGTGGGTCAAGGATTGAGCTCTGGTCCCTGCACTTGCCTAAGCAAGTGTTTAGTCTGATGAATTATCTCTGTCGCTCTCATTTCTTGAAAGGTATAATATATATCATTGGATTGGCAAACATAGCCACTCTGAGTTCTGTCATCACTTTTGATTACATAGATTCAATGCCTAAAATCAGATATATTTTGATTTTTATACTTTATTGATATAATTAAGATATGCGTCATGATCACATTCATCATCGGGAGTTGGTACCTGTACAGGACAAATCTTCATTCTCTTTCCTCATTTATCTCCCCCTTTCAGCTCTTCTTCCCCTCCCTCTATAAAGCTGTGCTTCCATTTGCTCCTACTTTCATAGTTTCTCTTCTCTTGTCCTTCCTTTGTAGTTCATCTTTCCTTTTGAGCAATTTCTTCCCATTTCACAATACCTATTATAATAACTAGTATGGTCTTTATTTACTCTTTCAGCTTCTCCCTCCAGGGACACAACGTGACGTTTACACACACATGTCAAAGTTAATCACTTAAGAGTGTGGTCTCAAGGAGCATCCGTTTGCCTATAAAAGCCTGAAGTGCATCCTTCTCTATGGATCAGCAGCATCTGTGATCAACAGCAAAACCCTCTTTTTTATCCGTTCCTTGGTAGATGGGTGTTTGGTGATTCCCACGTTTGGCCGTGACACACTGTGCTGCTGTAAACGTGGTGAGCAGATGGGCCCCAGTGCGGCTGCCCTTGAGCATCGCTCAGTCTTAATGCACTTCTAGCCTTGTCCAGGAAATGTGGCAGGTGATGGCTCACACCACGTCTTCTTTCCTGGCATGTTTTAATAATAAATATAGGTATGGACAAATAGCTCAGCAGAGCAGAAAACTGCAAGGGCTGGAAGTCAGATTCCCTGGGCCTGCTGTGCCGGCCCCACCCCTAGGGTGCCCTGAGACTACAACAGAAACTGGGCATGGTGGTGCATGCCTGTAATCCCGGCACTTGGGAGGCTGTAAACAGGAGAGTCACTATGAGTCCTTTCTACACAGTGAGACCCTGTGCACCCTGTAGACCCTGCCCCAAATACAAATAATAATAATAATAATAATAATAATACATACATACATACATACATACATACATACATACATACATACATACAACTAAATGCTAAACCAAGCCAAGAAAGAACCCGCATGGCACAAAACCTGCTAGCTGCTTCCCTATGACCCTCTACCCAAAGCACACTTCCATGCCTTCACTATTTAATGGTCTCATGCCTACCATTTGGAAGGCTGTCTTGAATTTCAATCAATGCATTTTGTGCTGGAAGGAAACATTTTCTTTGCATAATTTAAAAATACTTATATGTAAATGATCATAAACATGTATTTACTCATAGTTTTATTTATTATATTCTTATTAGTCAAAGTATATATTTAAGAATTAAGGCAAACAAAGTTAATTTCTCTTCTCTCACAAACCCAAACCCTGTCTCCCCAGTGGTTTATAGTTTCATATGCTTGGAAAAGTCAATGCAATTTTTTAAATTCAAGAATGAAAAAAACCACACTGTAACCTGAGAAAGCTATATTTAAGAACTATCATTTTGAAAGAAGGGAAGATTGCCGGTAAGTATGTTAACAGAATAACGTAAATCTTTTCCTTCTTTGAAAATTACAGAAAATCACAGGGTGGAGGGGACAGCTGTTGGGCTACTGAGAAGGCAGAGTCCCCTGTCAGGGTCTGGATTGCAGGCACCAGAGCATCCAGCAGCTGAGACACTGAGAAACAGGGGTCTTTGGGTGTTTGCCAGTGAAGGGCCCCTGCTGTGGATTCTTCCCTGCACCACAACATCACAGGGCATGTGCTGCACCCACATATGTGCTGAATATTGTCCCTCATTAACAACTGAAAGTTTCCAACATACACTACTCATTTCAGGGGATTCCTATGGTCAGTAGTTTGAGTGTCTGTACTGACAGTGACTTCTATTTTCTACAGGTTTCTCTTAGGAACCATGAAATCATTCTGGAAGTGGATAATGACACAATTTTGTGAATATGCCAAAAAGCACTGAACCTTGGTCAATCTCTGGACCACAGCACGGTTCTTTTGAAAGCTGCCTGGACCTCCCTATTCCGCAGGCAGTAGATGATCGGGTTGCACAGGGGCGTGGCCACCGTGTAGATGACCGACAGCACCTTGTTGAGGTCCATGGACTCGATGCGGCTGGGCCGGCAGTAGATGAAGAGAGCCGCTGAGTAGAAGATGCCCACCACCACCAGGTGGGAGGCGCAGGTGGAGAAGGCTTTGCGCCGGGCGGCCACTGAGGGCATGCGGAGCACAGCCATGGTGATGGCCGAGTAGGAGGCTAAGGCCACCAGGAGTGTCCCACAGAAGATGACGATGGCAGAGATGAAGTCCACCAGCTCTGTGAGGGCCACATGGGTGCAGGACAGATTGAGCAGAGGGGAGACGTCACAGAAGAAGTGGTTGAGGACATTGGGGCCACAGTAGGACAGGCTGGCAATGCATGCTGTTTTGATCATTGAGACCACCAGCCCACCCAGCCAGGAGGACAAGGCCAGGCCCAGGCAGACCTGGGGCCGCATGAGCAGCGGGTAGTGCAGTGGGCGGCAGATGGCCACGTAGCGGTCATAGGCCATGGAGGCCAGGAGGGTGCACTCCGTGCAGATGAGAGAAACAAAGAAGAAGAGCTGGGTCATGCAGGCTGTGAAAGGAACATGGCAGTGCCCAGCCCACAGCCCTGCAAGGAGCGTGGGCATGGTCACCGACACGTAGCACATCTCCAGGCCACTCAGGTTGCCCAGGAAGAGGTACATGGGCTTGTGGAGCTCAGGATGGCTGCAAATGAGGTAGATGATGAGCGCGTTCTCCAGGAGGGTGAGCAGGTAGAGGGCCAGGAAGATGGTGAAGAGGGCGTCCCTGGTGCTCAGCCTGGTGGACAGACCCAGGAGGACGAAGTGCTGGACTCTGGTCACGTTGGCCGGCTCCAGGGAGCTCTCCATCTAAGGATCAAAAATATCTACAAAATATTTTTGGAATGTCTCTCTGAATCTTTTATCACCCTAGATCAAAACCATTTTCTCATTTGGATCAATGAAATAACTTCATATCTATTCTTTCTGCTGCTGTGCTTCCCCTTCAAACTCCTCCAGATAGTGGTTGGTGAGATCTTTAATTTCATAGGTCATATGGGGTCTTACCTCTGCACAAACCTCACTGCTCCTGGAGTGGATATGGGGTGCCTTATCAGGATCTTCCACCCCCAGTGACCTGGCCCCTGCCCCTGCCTTGTATTTCACTTGTGTTTTGGCTTCCCCTCCCTGCAGTCCCCTCCAGCCCTGCAGACTGGTCCACATCCTAGGCTGTTCCAAGGCCCTTCCATCATCTGAGAAGTCCCACAAGATCTCCTTTCACTCAGGAATACAATCTCCTCATTCTTGCTTTTTTCATTTCTAGGAATTCTGACATCCTTGTAGGCACTTTCAATGTCTTATCCTCAAGTATATCTGCCCTATTCTCTATTTCTGCACCCCGCTTTCTGTACCACCTTTCCAGGGATTCTCATTAATTTAAATTACTTGCATGCCCGTCCAGTTGTTTACTAGCTCTCCAACTGGGCTGTAAGTTCCTGAGGGCAAGAAGTCTGAGTCACCAAGGATTCTGTGTGCCCCTAACCTCCTAAGGAAGTGTATCTCCTGGTCCAGGAGAAGTATTCAGCAGAAGTGTGTTATGCGTGGTGAATCAACGATGAATTTCCATAAGCCGGGCGTGGTGGCGCAGGCCTGTAATCCCAGCACTCGGGAGGCTGAGGCAGGAGGATTGTTGTGAGTTCGAGACCAGCCTGAGCTACAAAGTGAGCTTAAGGCCAGCCTAAACTGCATAATGAGACCCTGTCTCAAAAAAAGACAAAAAAAAAAAAAAAAAAACCGATGAATTTCCAGACACTGCTCCTTACCAGTAACACATTACAGTGCGTCCGCTTGATGCACTGGGATTCCTCAGAGGTGACCTTCAAGTCATGGTCCTTGAATTTAAGGGCCACAGTCTGAAAAAAAACACCCTGGATTTTGGCTCAATAAATCTACCTTGTCTGCTTATTACAACCTCCAGCTTATGTTGGATTTGTGCAAGCTTTGATTTTTATCTTCCATAAAGTAGGGAAGATGCTATTGGCTTCCATGAGATGCTGGGAAGATGACATAAGAAAAGTGAGTGAAAGTTCTGTCCAACTGCTATTACTTTTGTTGTACTTCAGGTTCTTTTCATGTGGTCTTCAAAAAGCTCCACAGCTCTTCGGTATCTCTTCTGGGCATCTTAGTGCAGAGAAGAATGTTTATCTCTTTTAACGAAGTGTGATTCACATTGATTTTTTTGACATTTAGTGCAACATGGACTAGAGATGGGAATTAGCTATGGTAATTTTCTAGAAAATTGTTCTTTTTAGTGATTTTATTGAGTGATTGTATCATTTTGCTTGCCAGGCTCACCTCCATGGGTGCTTTTCCCCAGCACCCGATCCTACCCATGACGCCATGCAGGTCATCGTGTGCGTGTCTCTCTGCACACTTGAAATCACAGCCCCAGGGGCGAGTCCTAGAAGCATCACGACCACAAAAACGTGTGTGCTCATTGGAACTCTTGAAAAAGTGAGATGTACACTCCCAGCAATCGTCTGTCAGCCGCTGGTAGACTACAGCAATGCCAGCCTCCCATGTCTCTCCCCAGGGTGTGCATGATCTGCTTTCTAACCTTTGCAAACCTCATAATCAGTAAAAATATATAGTGGTGGTTTTCAACATCTATTTGTTTTACTATGGTATATCATGTCTTCCAATGTTTAAAACTGTTTTGTGTTTCCTTTTACCCAAACTGTTTGTTCTTGGGCCTTGCCAACTGCATTTCCTGGGTTGAATCTTTTTACTAATTTATACTATACATGCTTTAAATAGAAGTAACTGGGGTTCCAGAGGCTGAGCCCTTGGCTGAAGAGCGTGCGTTGTGAAGGTGCTGAAGCAGTGATGGGGCCTAGAGACTGCCTGAGCACAGGCGCCTGTGTTCCCAGAGAACGGAGAGAGGTCTGGCCACACCGCCAGAACACCTGGGATGTCACACCGGGGGAAAGAATGTGTGGGGCTGATAATTAATTGGAGCATCTTCGAGCCTTAAGGTGTTTGATATTTATTTATTTTATGTATTTGGTACAAGGTCTCACTACACAGCTCGGAGTCATAGTGATTATCCTATTTTCAGCCTCCCCAATGCTGGGATTACAGGTGTGTGCCACCACTCCTGGTCTTGGTGGCTAGTGCAGCGTGCCCAAAGGTGGAGCCAGCATGCCATCTGGTACCATGGATTGAACCCCAGTCCCTGCACTTTTCCTAAGCAGGCGCTTAGTCCTCTGAGCTATCTCGCCAGCCCATAGTGTTAGATTGTTGATGGTAGAAGTGTCATGGTGACTGCCTAGTCCAATGCACTGAGAGACCAAGGGCAGGAAATGAAACGCAAAGCAAAATGTTTTCCCATCTAGGTCCTTCGCTGCTGTTATTCTCCAGTGCTTTGTGAGCTTTTGTCTCCCATGTCATTAAAATCACGTCTGGCTCTGACCCCCATGAAATTTCTCTCCAGATACCCCGTGTGCAACTCATAACAGATTGTTCAAAACGTCGGGCTCACTGTTTCTTTATATATAAAGTGAGGGTGACCATAGTTTATCTGATAGAGTGCTGTGAGACTCACAGGCAACAGTGGAGAAGGAAGCTCCTTGCAGGTCACAAAGTAGCTGTTGGTGCTGTTAATACCAGCGTGCACCTGTTAACCTTGTAGCTGTCAGTTCCTAAATAATTAAAGAACTCAGGTACCATACTTATCAAGAAGGTAGGATATGTGCTACTAACGTGGGATGACTTTAGATGGCAGATAGACAAGATACTGAATGACATTGATTTACCAAATGTGATTGATCATTATCCTTTTGCCAATTCTCTTCTGATTGTAGTTATTACATCAAGGAAAAAACTTGGTATTGATGGGCATTAGTTTGCCACTGCCACATTCTAAATTTTCTAACATACAAGGAGGAGCTGCCACTCCTTTCAGAAGTTTGGGTTTCGAAGCTAAAACTAAGATACTTTGGCATCATTTTATTCTGTCGGATTTCGTTTCTTTGGTCACTTTGTATTTGTGGCAAGCGGCACTGACTTTCTTCTCAAGAAAGGAATATAATTTCTATTTAGTATAATTTGAGTAAAACAAAGTAGTTTAAAGAAAAATGTTATGTAAGTAACAGAGGTATCATAGGAATCATAAGAACTTGGGCATGATCATTAAGAGTTTGGAGATTAGAAACTACTAAATTGGTCAAGCAGTGGCCATGACTCATCCAGAGGCTGTCACTGATGAAAGATCCACAAATAGTTGTACATGGTTCCAGGGTAAAACCTGAGGGGATTTGACTGACCTTATAAGGTATGAAAGTCCAAAATAAAGACCATGGTGATGTTTATCTGTCTTCTCCTCTCAATGGGTGTTGTTTTAAAGGAAAAACAGACATAGTCCTAAATCCTGGACATACCACTTCCACCTAAGAGTCAGTCTTTTCAACAAATCACTTCACCCCTCTGAGTCCAAACTGGTTAAAAATAACCTCAGGTTCTGCATGCTGAAATAAATACTGAACCCAACAGTAATGTCCTTTCTTGGCATGTCTAAATGAAAATCATTGTGCTATGGCTATTTATTCATATCTATACCTATCACAGCTTTGTAGAAGTATGTGAATAAGTATCACTATACACATTTTAAAGATGCATAAGTGAAGGACTAAAGAATCTAGTATTTTCCCCAAATCCTTCATCAGTAGTAAAACACAGACGCAGCTTCCTGGACTTGCTTGGGATTCTTCCCTGTGTCTTGGAACGTTTTAATGAAAGGTGGTTATTTAAGAAAACACTCTGGGCAAAAGAAAAAAAGGAAACTCTTCTGCTCTGGGAAGGAAATTGTCAGCCCAGAAGGCTACTGGAAAGCAGTAAACCTGACATTCTCACTCTGTGACAGTGGAAGCAAAAGATCTACACAGAAGCAGCATTGTCGCTGATACTGCAAGGACATGCCAAGGATGGAACTGAGTTTCCCTAAATGAACATGTGAAGCAAGCATGTCTTTCCTTGACTAAGATTCTAACAGTGTGATCTTATCTCCTTGTCCTCGTGACCTTGAACTATTAGCTTTCTTAGCCCCATTTACCAATGCAGAATAAGGGATTCAGAAAATACAACGTGTTGATTCGTTCAAGGTCCCTTCACAGATTATGTGGTTAATGCTCTGGTTTACAGCTGAACTTTACATCATGGCATATTATTCATCCACTACTCTATTTCTCTGGATATCAGTTCCCACAAGGATGAATCTAACTGCACAGAAGATGCTGCATGCTCAGATGAGTCTGTTCCCTGTGGTTCAACAGAGAATGAAGCCATCGTACGTCTGATATAGGGCTGCACTGGAGCCCTAATGTTGACCTATTCTTGGTCTTAAAACTATCCCAGAACCCTCAATTTGAACATGCTGTTCTTGGTCCTGAAACTCTGTCCCAGGCGCCCTGGTTTAGGAGAGCTCTGGCCTGCTCAACCCTGCCAGAGGGAGACAGAGAGAGAGAGAGAGAGAGAGAGAGAGAGAGAGAGAGAGAGAGACAGAGACAGAGACAGAGACAGAGACAGACAGAGAGAGAGACAGAGAGAGAGACAGAGAGAGACAGAGAGAGAGACAGAGAGACAGAGAGAGACAGAGAGGAGAGAGCCTGTGCTTCTGTCCTTGGTTCTGAAACTTCACCTTGCCGCTGCATTGAGCATGCTTCTGGGGCGCTTTCCTTGGTCCTGAATGTGGCTTCAGTCAAGTAGCTTCAGCCCTGGCTAGCTAGACTCTTCCTGAATCTAAAGAACCTTTCAGTGCCCTCTTCCTTGAGTCTTTGTCTCCTATACTAGAATTCATTCTAGCCCTGTTCCCTTCTCTTTTTATCCTTATTTTTTTCAGTGCTTCTCTTCAGCTTTGCTCAGTCTCATCTCTGTTAATGAGAACTGTCATGACTCAGAGCTCAAGCTGGTCATTCTACTAGCCAAGCGGGGGCTTTTAAAAACTCATCTTATGTAAGAACAAATAAATCTAGTTTCAAAAATGACTTTCATAACTCTTCAGTGTGAAACCAATACCCAAGGTCCGTTTGGGATTTTTCTTTCCCCCATAAAATTCCCCCAACGTCTTCAGTGCCCTATGCATTATGTATGCATAGCTGGACTGTGGAGATGTGGCCTTATTCGACCCAGAGGGGCTTCCTACCTGCAGCTTCCCTATCTCCTAAACGTGGACACATTGGCTAACCTGTAGTGGACACATTGCCTAACCTGTATGGCTGCCAGTAGCCTCTTAGAGGAAAAAAAAATAGATGTAACTATCTTAATTAAAAATTAAATGATGCCTGCACCATTAAATGTGAGTATATAGAGTTGATGCTGAATATCGTAACCGTTTTAATGGTTGAAATTTAGTATGTTTCTTATACAGTTGCCATGTACTTATGTTATATCACACAGTAAACAATAAATTGTTATTAAATGGTGAGCAATCAGGTATAAGTATTATCCTTAAGATGTACACATTTTGTTAATCCATTGAATGAAGTAATGATGCATTTTTCAGGAGGAAAAATTAAGTTTAAGGAGGTAAGGGAAGTTGACAAAGTTCATACATCTAGTAAACGGCAAATCCAGTAATCAAATCTGTCTGAGAGGTGCGTGATCATTTCTCTAGACTCTTATGCCTGCGAAAAAAGTTATTTGTGTTTCATTCCATTTCATGAAGTTTATTTTTCCTTGGCTCTAGAGTAGATTTTGATTCCTACATACAATTTAGTTTGCCCTATGAAGAGGCAGTCTCATAAACAACAAACAACGTGGTAGGCTAAACGTTGGAGGAGAGAACAGTCACTTTAAGAGGAAATTACTGGGAAACCCCTGTAGGGTCTGACATCCCAGTTGGGCCTTGAAGAAGTAATACAATTCCAAAGGTAGAACACAAAGAGAGTTATGGGCAGCCCTGGGAAAAGGAGCTGCAATCCCAAGATAAAGACGCACCACCACTCAGCTATCTGCAAATGTAGAACTAGATTTTATCCTCCAACCAAGGGTTTCCCTTCAGTCATCCCTGGAAGGAAGCTTGGTATTGTAGAAAATTTCAGGCCTTAAAATCACATGGGCCTGGACTCAAGTTCCACACTTCCACTGCTTCCTTGCATGAGAAAAAGTCTTCTTTAACAGTTTCTCCACGTTCTAAATAGGAAGGGTGTCTAACTATGCTTCAGGGTCATAGAAAGAGTTGACAGGGATAAGGCAGGAAACACATTCAAAACAGACCTGGCAAAAAGCCCATGCTATCAGGACAATTCCCTTTCTCCTTTTCTTAATCCCTGACACTGCAAGCCTTCCAGTCTTCTTACCTGAATGACTTGAGTAAGAAGTATCTATCAGAATGGGCACAGGTCTTCTTTCTTCATTGTGGTCTCTGGGTCAAAAGGTAGACATCCTCGGTGCCCAATCAAGAACAGAACTCAGAAATGGAGCCAGAGAACATGGCAGTTAGAAGAACAAGGATCTCCTGATTTTGTGGTATCCTTAAAAGAGTGTCATCTGTGCAAACGCTTGTCTTTCCAGAATTTCTTTATCCTTTCACCTTCCACATATTCTGAACTAGGTGTCAACCAGGCACTGATATAGTGGTCCACCCTCAGCCAGTAAACAGCAGAGAGGCCAGCTTAAAACAGAGCCAAAGATCTCTGAGACTGCCTCTAGTCTCCATGGAATTAAAGAACGGATGGGGAAAGACTTCTGGATTTTTCTGGGCTTGCAGAAGTGGAATGGACTAATAGTTTGGAGTCCATGTGCAGGTCACATTGAGAAGCATACACAGATGTCCCACCATCTGGTAGAAGGTGTTACATATGCTGGGAGCATAAAAATATGTCAGACACTGGCCATGATTCCAAGGTCTGCAGCAAAGGTGAAAATGGATAAATAGGACCACAGACTGAGGACACGGACTAAGGCTAGACTGGTCTGCGGCTTATCCAAGACTTTCTAGAGGACGTGGGAACCAAGTTGAAAGTCCAGCAAAAAATCAAAATTGCCTCACCTACAATTTAGGAGACATTACTTAAGCATAGACATCTACTAGGTCATGTGTAAAATTTTGTTTTTATACAGTAAGTGAATTTATTTCATAAGACACAAGTGCAAACTTAAAAACAAGAACAAAGCTTTTTTATCAATAATATACACAAAATGTAACTGGAATAGATGATTAACAGTTGCATCTTGAATGTGTGTCTGTCTGAATACAAACATGAATAAATTAATAATTCATGTGCTACGAAAAAGAATATACACAAAATCTACATAACAATCAGATTGAAAATATGCATTTTAACAGAATGTACATATATGAATACATTCTAATTTGCAACTACATTCAAAATTTTTAAATTTTCAGCTGGGCGTGGTGGCGCATGCCTGTAATCCCAGCACTCGGGAGGCTGAGGCAGGAGGATTGTTGTGAGTTCAAGACCAGCCTGAGCTACAAAGTGAACTTAAGGCCAGCCTGAACTGCATAGTGAGACCCTGTCTCAAAAAGACAAAAAAAAAAAAAAAAAAAAAAAATTTTTAAATTTTCCCTCCAAATTCAAAACACCAAGCAATTTTGACCCTGTTCCCATTTCTTAGAAACATTTGCCATATGGTATCAGGAAAATATGTGCAAGGAATTATGATCATTCCTGTAATCAAAGAAACATAAATTTCCTTAATTTCTGACTTTTTGAATTATTCATCTGTGTTTAAGCTCTGAAAAGCCACACAATTAAACCTCCATCCAGGAAAAAAAAAGAGAATAAACATAAATATGTTCATTTAAGTCAAGCAAAGACACAAGCATCGGATTCACAAAATACATACCTGTACTAAATTTATTTATTTATTTATTTTTTAAATTTTATTTTATTTATTTTTTTCCATTTATTTTTATTTTATTGAAATACAAATGTCAATCAGACAGTTTCAAAACACCATAACCATACAGAGTCGATGAAATAATACATTGCAAACTGTTTTCATAACGTTTTGGTATTGTACAAGGTGCATACATGATATTATATTTACAGGTTTTTATATAGCTGAATTATATCAAAGATTCAATA
>PVKA01040660.1:0-18610 GCA_004027165.1 Ctenomys sociabilis | reverse complement strand
TAGCACTGATCTTTGACCTTTGGTGTAGAGCTTTGGTGCAGCTATAACCTTAGCTTGTTATGAGATTCGGGTGCCAGTCTATTAAGTTTGAGATTTTCCAGGTATGCCTATCCTGGGTCTAGCTGTTGTGTTCAGTTCCTTTTTTGCTGCAGCTCCTTTGGTTCCCCTCTGTTGGTTCCCGGGGTCAGCCCTCCTTTGTCAGGCAGGACGTTCCCCAGGTGGGTGGGCCTGGGTTTTGGTGGGTTTTCTGGGCTCACAAAAGGATAGTGGATGATCTTATTCACTAAGTAGGCTGTACTGAGCCGGCCAGCTTGTGCTGGGTCCGGGTCTACAGGCCATAACCCAAGAAGGCTGGGAAAGGTCTCTCTGGTGCAGTGGGCCTGGAGCCCTCACTCACAGGCCAGGCTGTGCTGGGTTTTGGTCCATAGCGTGGGACCGTGGATTGCTGAGAAATGTCCCTCCAGTGTGGCAGGCTTGGAGTTCTCACTCCAGGCCGACCTGCACTGGGTCTGGGGCTGTGGGGTGGGACCAGTAATCACCTGGAAGTGTTTCTCTGGCACAGTGTGCCTGGAGCTCTCACCGGGCCACGGGAGGTGACGGGGAGCTTAATCCCTGGGAAATGTATCTCAGGCACGACAGGCCTGAGGTTCTACACTCACTGACCTTTGATGCCCAGAGAATCAGGGAAATTCCCACTCAATCAGTGGGCTTTAGGTCAGGGGATCCGGGGAGGTGTTGGTGAGTGGGTCCTGAGGTTTCAGGCCAGTCACTGGCTTGGAAGGGTTGGGGACAGGGATCCACGTAGCACACGTGGGAAGAAGCCAAAGGCTCTCCCTCAGACTCACCACACTTTCACTGATCTGGGAAGCCTGGTGAGTCCTGTAAATTCGCTCTCGCTGGGCGAGCTTGGCATGGGAACCAGGAGGCCGCTGGAGTCATCCACTGTCTCAGGCTGGTCTCTGGCTGGGCGGGCATGGGCAGGATGGAGGAGGATGGCGGAGTCGGCCATGCTGTCCAAAACTCAACATTTTAGCACCTGCCTGGCAAGCATGAGGTCCTGAGTTGAATTCCTGGAACCAGAAAATGAAGGAAGGAAGGAAGGAAGGAAGGAAGGAAGGAAGGAAGGAAGGAAGGAAGGAAGGAAGGAAGGAAAGAAAGAAAGAAAGAAAGAAAGAAAGAAAGAAAGAAAGAAAGAAAGAAAGAAAGAGAGAGAGAGAGAGAGAGAAAGGAAAAGAAAGGAAAGGAAAGGAAAGGAAAGGAAAGGAAAGGAAAGGAAAGGAAAGGAAAGGAAAAAGGAAAGAGAAAATAAGCTCAGTGCGAGGGTATAGCTGACTGGTAAAGCACTTACCTAGAATTTTTGAGGCTCTGGCTTCAATCCCTAAAACGGCAAATATAAAAACACTGGTTCTTCATTGTTTTTTGATGAAGATAGGTGACGTTTATATATACAGTACCACCTCATAAATATACTGTATATATAAACCTCACCATATGTATGTTATGTTTCAATCAAAAAAAGTTTTAGAAAATATTTCTAGATCATTTTGCTGCAAACAAATGTACAGGAACAGACTCTACATAAAGACGTTTGATCAGGGTTTGATTCTGCCTGGAAACTTTGCATATGCCATTTCACCTGGCTAGACTGCCATTATTTTCATAAATTTACTGGAGGAAGTGTTTACTAAGTCACATATTAACACCTGAATCCAGGTACAGGACAGGTGTGAGAGGGGTGTGAGTTGGAATATTTTTCCACAACTTGGAGGGCACACTACTGCTTTTCAGTGTCTGAAAGGCATTCCAGTATATGTTTTACTTTTATTTTCTTCATGGCTTCCTTTCTCTATAGACTTCTCCCTTCTGCCTGCCTGGTCCACTTATTGCTGGAAGAAATGTCTTTGACTTGAAAGTAGTACAAGTAAGGGAAAGACTGGATGGGGAAAGAAATGAGAATTGTGGTAAAAGAAAACCTGTCTAGGATATCTTGATAACTATGTGCCTCACTGAAAATTGTGATTCTATCCTAGCCAGAAAAGTGCTGCAGATGATCAATGCAGCCCTTGTTGCCACATGCAGTTAAAGGAAAATATGCTAGAGTAGGGATTTACATCAGGAAATATAGGCTCTCCTGCCTTTTTTTTAACCTTTATTTTATTCTACTGAGAAACGAATAGCAATAAGACAGTTTCAAAGCTGACTAATAGGACAGTTTAAATAATTAGTATCTCGTACATTGTTATCTTCTTAGTACATACTATCCATATTACAAGATACAGACAGGATATCCTGTCCAAACACTATTAGTACAAATCTTTCATCTCATTGATTTAAGCAAAAGTAGGTGTATATCTATCCTAACTATACTGTATATACAGATACAAAATGGACCTTCCTTTGCATCCCCTTTTTTTGTTTTCTCTTCCTACTTAAAGTAGCAAAAATAAAATGTACTGTGAGAAGATTCAACATCACACAGGTCTGTCTCAGAGAAAAAAAAATTAGAAAATCTTCTGTAATATGCAAAGAAAAACTATCTCACATTTCAAGCCTTGCTTTTCCCATTAAATATTACTGGTGATGTTTTGAAACACTTGCCTATCTTATCAACTCCAAATAAAATATTCACTGCTGTTATAACCATTTTTACCTTAGATCTGTTTTAAAATGTTTGCTGATACTGCAAATATTCCCTCTTAGAAATATGCTTGCCTTTAAAACAATGCCAAATGAAACCACTTTCTGTGTATATAGAATATTCTATTATTAAAATCCCTACTGCTGTATGCAAGGTCTATGAAAGTGTCAAAAAACATATTTAATCAAACATCCTTGGGAGAATAGCTTAGTGCCATTACATTCATTATACAGATAAAAACCCTGAGATTTAAGTAAGTTAACTAGAGGTTGCAGGATGTTTCTTGGTGGCTGAATATTCCAAAAATATTATGCATACAGAAAGAAAAATGTGATATTTTGTAGAAAAGAAACAAGGGAAAACAGCCTAGAGACAAGAAGAATTTATATTTTTGTTTTGAGAGCTTTCATGGCTAATGTCAAAGAAGTGTTCTCCTGAGCCATGTACAATTTTCTCATCTAGTATTTTGGGAAATTACACTACTTCATCTCCAGGATGCAAGCAAATTAGAGGTATATCCATGGCTTTCCTCTGTGGAGTACAAAACATTAAGAAAATTCTGGTTATGTTAAAATTCTGGTTATGTTATTGCTGTCAATACTGTGCATAACCAGCACACAATGGTTTATACCCCATACAAAACACGAAGTTAATAAATAAGTCAAACTCTAGTTTTTTCAATCATCAAGTATTCATTAAGTAGCAATTCTGGATTAGTGAATGCACCAAGTATAGAGATAACCATAACAGATTGCCATCCAGTAGTTTAGTATGTAGAAAAAAGAGAAAAGTAAGATATAATCAAATAATCAAAAATAATTAGGGGCCCGGGAGATGGCTCAGTAGAATAAGCACTTCCCCGGCAAGTGTAAGGGCCTAAATTCAATCCCCAGTTCCACACACACACACACACACAAAATGACAATAATTAGGGAAGTTAGAAAAGCATGTAGTATATCCTAGAAGCATGAGAGAATAGCATAGCTCTTTTTAACTAAAATCACAAAATAAAGAATGTGATATTTAAGTAACAGTTTCAAGTAAAATCAGGTGCCAGGTGTATCACACAGATACAGTAGTAAGTGCAAGGATCCTAAGCCATGTTAAGGGCATACTATGTGATATGCTCATGTTGAATGCAGGTGGGAAATAAGGGCTATTTATGAAATAGCATTTCTCTTACAAAAGAGAATGAATTGCTCTTGTGAGTGGCTACATTCCATCTTCTGTGAGGAACCACTGCAGGCTCTCAATCAGGGAAGGATAATAATTATAGTTGTGTCCTTCAAAGACAAATCTGGATGGAGAATATTTGAAAGTGAGGTCCTGGAAGTGAACTATAGCCAGTTAGGAAACCCTGAGTCTACACAGTGCTCCAGGGCAGAGAGGAAGACCTGAATGATTATGATGGCAGTGGGAACAGAAACAGCTTCAAAGGACACTAGGGTAGTAGGATCAACAAGACTCAGAACAAGTGAGGTGGTACCTTGAGTTTTATATGCAGCTTGTATTGTTATGTGAGTTGAGATCATGGGAGAAAGAGAAAGTTTAAGAGAAGATAATGAAAGGATCTTACATGTATATGATTTTATACTGAATAGCATAAAACAAACAATTGAGTCTTTTTTAATTAATTAATTTATTTTTATGCATTTGGTATGGGGTCTTACTATACATCTCAAACTCCTAGTGATCTTCCTGTCTTCAGCCTCCCCAGTACTGGGATTACAGGCATGTGCCCAGTCTCGGTGGCTGGCTCAGTGCACTTGGGGCTGGCACAGGATGTGGTGCCAGGAATCAAACTCTGGTCTCTGCACTTACCTAAGCAGGTATTTAGTTTGCTGAGCTATCTTTCTGGCCCTTGAGTCTGCCCTTAAGTGTCTTGTAATACCTTACGATCATCATCTAGAAATGAAGATCCTCCTAATTCTATCAGGAATGTATAATCTTCAGTTCAGTGGTACTTTTTGAAGTTTTCTTTTAGTTGCCTAAAAAGGGAGAGGCTTATATCTTAGCCATTCTTGTGTCACTGAGACAAAAATATCTGAAATCACCAAATTAAAAGCAATCCCAATTTAAAAGGCTTATTTTGGCTAATAATTTTTAGAGAATTGAGTCCCTCATTGGCTGGCTCCAACTAGGAAAGTCATGGCAGACAGGGCTGACAAAGGAAAGCTACTCACACTATGGTGGTGGAAGCAGAGAGTGAAGAGAAGAGCTGAGGAGGGAAATAATGTGCTTCCAGGTTATTACTCCTCTCCACGATGACCTACTTCTTTCTTCTCAACACACCTCCTAACAATGAGCTTAGCTATAGTGTACCTATTATACAATCACTTTCCAAACACATGAAGTTTTGGAGAAAGATCTAACATTCCATCTATGGCCAGCAAAAGACTTATAACAATCTCATCATGTAAAACACATTTAATACATCTATAAATGTCACCAGCATCTTAAAAGTTCTAGCATTGCTAAAAAGTACAATTTCAAAATCTCTGAGAATCAGAGCAAACTGTAAGCTGTAGATGCCTACAAAAATGGAGAAACAGGTAAATACTCATGATATACAATGGCACAGGACAAACATTTTCATTACAAACAGGACAGGGGATAGAAAGGAAAGGGGCAAATGCAATCCAACTGGACAAACATTAAATCCCATAGCTCTGTGTCCGGCATCCAGAATAAGTTGTGTCATGATGACTTCCACAGGCCTTAGATAGTCTCACCCCTGTGGCATTACTAGTTGCAGCACTCATAAAGCTTTTCACTTGGGGTGGCTTCATTCATTTCCTTTAGCCTTCCTCAACACACAATTGCTGGCATTACCAAAATCTTGGGGTTTCCATGGCACTTTTGGATTCACTCTCACAGTTCCATGCCATGCCCTCTCAGGGTCACATTGCCTGGCCTCTCAGGTTGTGTTCCAAAATCTAGATAGAGTCCTCCCTGGCCACAAACTCTTGCCTTCTTCATGGCTGTAAAAACAGCCCATGTGGATGATGCTAAGGTTTACTACCACTGAAGAAGTAGCCAAACACCTGTAGATCCTGGTTAGAGAGGTCTCCAAATGCCTTCATGGCAGAGCATGTGAATTGAATCCCATGGAAACAGTTCCCTAGATGCTGTTTCTTAAACATGGTGCTCTGGAGCTCCCTTCTCAAATGAAACTTATAGTCTTGCACCTCTTAGTCTGTGAAGGGTAGGGTCTTGCTGACTCATGAGAATCTCCCAATCCATCTTTACCGTTGTCCTGATGCAAAGTACTTGGCTTCTTCTTAATGTTAATCTTTTCAGCAACCATGATCTTCATTGTTCCAATTTTGTAGGCACTTCCCTTCTGGCAAACTGAAAACTTTTAAAATCATTTAACTCTGCCATTTGTTCTGATTCTTGCTCTTGATATTGCTAAAAGTAGCAAGAAGTTCCCATGCTATACCCTGGATGTTACGCTGCCTTTAAATGTTCCCTAACAGATTAAATAGTCTACTATCCTTAATCTCAGTCTCCTGCAAAGTCTGAGGACATGAACAACATGTAGACAAATATTCTGCCAAAGCACAGTGCACATGGTTTTGAGTCCAACTACCAGTAAAATCCTTCCCAACTGAAACCTCCTACTTTTTCCCATCTATATTTCTATGATCTTCCATTAAACTTGATTTAGAGCATTCCAGGGTTTCTTTAGCTGGCAACTTCAAACCTTTCTAAACTCCTCCCATGATCCAGTTTCAAAATATTCTGAACCTCAAGATCAGGTATTTTCACAGCAGTGATCCCATTAACCTCATACCAACATGTCTTGGCTACTTTCTCATTACTTGGACAAAAATGCTCA
Organism: Ctenomys sociabilis; assembly: GCA_004027165.1. Taxonomy (NCBI): domain Eukaryota; kingdom Metazoa; phylum Chordata; class Mammalia; order Rodentia; family Ctenomyidae; genus Ctenomys; species Ctenomys sociabilis. The sequence continues at coordinate 12,131 of PVKA01040660.1, read as the reverse complement.
CTACCCATAACTTAAGTGAGGAGAGTTTTATTTGAACTCAGAGTTTTTAGATGATTCATCTATAGTCATCTATAGCTGGCACTAAGGCAAGAAAAGCATGATAGGCTGGGGAGATGGCTCAGTAAAGTAAGTGCTTCCCGAGCAAGCACAAGGGTCTGAGTTCAATCCCAGTTCTGGAAAAAAAAAAAGAAAAGTAAGACAGAAGGGTATGATGGAGAAAAGCTGATCACATTATAACAGAAAGCAAGAAGCGAAAGGAAGAACCAGGAAGGGAGATACAGCTTTCAGATCATCTCCCCAGTGACCCACCTCTTCTGATGAGGCCCACCTCCTAATAGTACATTTAGCTATTGTGCCCCCATGATGCAATCACCTTCCAATACAAGAAGGGTGACATTCTAGATCTAAACCACAACAACTTCCCTTTTCAATCCCAAATATCAGATTTGCAAATGTATTTCATTTCTTTTTATTTTCTGAAAAAGTCAAAGTAAAATGAGAATACCAATAGTTAATATGTCATATATCAACTTCAAATCAGTTACTCAGAGACAAAAGTTACTCTTGCTTACAGAGAAGAAACAGATAATAGCCCAAAAGTTTCTTCATATAATTAACATAAATTTAAAATTTTTGAGGCAGCAGAATAGGCAATTTAGGAAGTTATTTGAGTATCTCCCAACCTCCTATCTATTTATCTTCTACTTTGCTTTTCACTTGTATATATTTTTCTCTTATAAAAGAAACTATGTGATTTTTAATTCACTTAACATTATGTTCTCAAGTTGCATTCATTTACCTATGAATGCCTCAAGTTTATCTTTCTTCTATTATATTTCTTCATAATAGAAGATAAACTTATACATACTCTATTATGTATAAATACCACATTTTTCTTTGTCTATTCATCTGTTCATGAACATATATACTGTTTCCAAAATCTAGCTATTATAAATCTGCTTCTATAAACATGGCTATGTACGTATCCTGTTGGGAGCTGTGGAAGATGTAAAATTGGTCAAATGCGGGCCGAGGAGATGACTCAGTGGAATAAACACTTCCCTGGCAAACACAAGTGCCTGAGTTCAGTCTCCAGTGTTGCTGGGGGAAGGGGTGAAGGGGGGTGTCATTTCAGTAACCAGGCAGACGAATCACCGCCTAACACAGCTCTTGTCTCCTTGTCTATCTTTTCCTCATTCCTGCCACCATTTCTCCCCAGGTACAATGAATCACATTGAGACCAATGGATCCCTACAATATCCCTATAATATGAAGATTTAAACTTTCTTGAGAAGATATCTAGATGAGGGATAGCTAGGTAAAATGGAATTTTTAGCTTTAGTTGTTTAAGGAATATCCACTTGATTTTCATAGTTGTTGTACTACTTTGCATTTCTTCCAACAATATAAATGTGTTCTTTTTTACCTACATCCTTACTAGCACCTTTTGCTATTAGATTTTTTTGATGATACCCAATCTTTCTAGGGTACAGTGGTATACACACACACACACAGAATTTTAATTTGTATTACTCTAATGGCCAATGATGTTGAACATTTTTCATCTATTTATTAGCCACCTGCTCAATTCATTTTAGTTGCTCATTTTTTGATTGTGTCTTTTCTTTTGGGGAGTCTAATTTCAATTTTAGTTCTTTATATATTCTAGATGTTAGTCCTCTGTCCACAGAATAGTAGATTGTGTTTCTTCATTTTATAAAGCCTGCTTAGAAGTCAGATGCTTTAGTAACTTTTCTCATTGCTTAGACAAAATACACAATACCCAAAGTTAAAGTGGAAAAGGCTTACTTTGGCTCACAGTTTATAGAGATTTAAGTTCATAGTTGGCTGCCTCCAACGCAAGGTGGCATGGCAGACAGGCATCACAAGGGAGAAACACTTCATGGCAAGAAGGAGGCAGCAAACACCAAGTGACCAGCAGCAAACACTGCATTTCTTTTTGTCCCTTATTTATTTTCCATGTTACCATTAGAGTGGTAGCACTCCTATCCTTAATCCTAGCCCTGATGAATCAATTCTAGTATCACCTACTTGATTCCAGAAGCACACACCCTATGTCTAGCCACCTTCAAAAAGCCCTACCTATGACTACATGAGACTTTAAGGGGACATTTAGTTACAAGCCATAGCATCAGGTTAGCAAAGAGACATATAAAAAGGAAATTGAAACAGATAACTCAAGTTATATATTTAAAATGAATTCAGCATACCAAAGAGATAATTTGAGTGTCCATTTTTTACTGTAGTACTATTCACGATAGCTAAGATATGGAATTAGCCTAGATGCTGACCTGTGGATGAATGGATGAAGAAAAGATGCATATATGGGTAGGAGATAGCTCACTAGAATGAGTGCTTGCCTGGCAAGCACAAGAATATGAGTTCAATACCTGGTATAGCAAAAAAAATATGCATGTATATACTCCATCCAATATTATAGAATCATAAAGAAGAATAAGATGCTATCTTTTGCATAAAAGTGGGTAGAAGTAGAGCATATCATTCTAAATGAAATAAGCTAGACATAGAAAGACAAGTAACTGTGTGTTTTCGCTTATGTTTGGAAGTTACTTAAACACACACACACACACACACACACACACACACACACACACACAGAAGGGCCAGGGAGATGGTTCAGTGGAATAAGCACTTCCCTGGCAAGTGCAGGAGCCTGAGTTCAATGCCTGGTTCAACCAAAAAAAAAAAACAGAAGTTGACTTAAAGTTAGAATAATGATTACTAAAGATCAAGAATGGAAAGAGATAATAGATAAAGGGAAACTGGATTTGGTTAATATTGAACTATCACACTGAACTCTATTGGCATGCATACTTAATATATTTTAACCAAAAATTAAAAATAAAAATTTTAAACAAAAATTATCAATTTAAAAAATATATGCTTTCCCATCTTTGAGTCCTCAGATTTTGTTACAGTATCTGACACATAGGCTATTCCTATTCAATATGTGAATAGCCTCAGTATCATCTGCATAGATATAAGTATAATAAGTATAGAAAATCCTGGTTCTGACAATTAGAAGCAATTAATGACAAAGGTTTTGGAGATATTCAGAGTATGTGTCAAAGAAAAAAGTTTTCATCTACTAATCTTGTGAGATATGTGCTATGAAAGGACTACCATAGCTACTTGGTTAACCATGAATAACCATAATTGTTAGTAATTGTACCCAGAAACTAATTTTTGGCATCCTTGTTTCTTTTCAGTAGAAAGTTGTAATAAAGTTAGACCTCAATCAGAATAATTAGACTTTGACTGTTATTTACTAAAAACTCTTCATTCTTTACTTAGGTGTTTAGAGTCTTATTTCAATGATAACCATTGAAATTATTCTACCTAGATTCATAATGCAGATCACACCATCTGGCCAGACCATTGGATTAAAGACAGAAAATGTAGTGAGCCACATAGAAGAAAACTATTCCTAGGCAGTAATTTATAAGTAGTAGAAGGCATTTTACTCATTATCAAAAAAGAAATAATTTCACTGACTTATCATTGAAATAAGACTCTAAATACCCAAGTAAGTAAAGAATGAAGAGTTTTTAGTAAACAACAGTCAAAGTCTAATTTAATTAGAATTTAATTAAATTAATTAAAATTAAGAATAAGTTTATTTATACAGCTACTTTCCCTTAATTCAGTGAATAGAAAGATTTGTTCTAATAGTGTTTATGGGCAGGCTATGTCTGCATCTTGTACTATGAATAACCAGAAGACAACAATATGCAATGTATTAATTATTGAAACTGTCCAACTAATCAGTTTTGAAACTGTCTCATTGCTATTTGTTTCTCAATAAAATTATTTCAAAAAGGATAATTTTTGTTTAATTGCCAATTTTATTAAAATTTTAGAGTTAAATGATATCATACATGCTGAAGACTTTTGGCATTCAGAACTATTGAAAGCCTGCTGTAATTAACTCATGATAATATTTATCTACCTCTTTAACACTTTCATAGGTATGATCCCTCATTTAAGGATATAAATTGGTTTGTGTACTCTTTAAAGAGGAAATTACCTATTGCCTCAAAAATCAGAATTTATTAGTTTGTATGCTCATTCTATCAAAATCTTAGACCAGTTTTCCTTGTCAAACTGAAGGTGTGAGTTTCTCCATTATTTTGTTTAAGGAGCAAAAGGATTTAGCTATACTTAGAAATTTATTGGTTATTGTAACTTACCTTGTGGCAATATCTGTCAAGTATAGCATAAATCTAGGTATCTTTTGTAGACTTTACTTTGTATCATTTTGAGAAACAAAAGTTGACTATGGGCAATCTAGTTTGAACATGATTCCTTCCATTCGTTGATCCAGTATGCAGTATGAATTTTAGTACTACTGGTTAAATAGAAAGTCCCCTGCACTTTGGACAAAATTATCCAACTTATATTTTAATTACTTGAATGCAGAGCCTCTATTTTCTCTATATATCCCCTACAGAGTAAGATAATATTATTTCCCAATGCTAAAGATAAGTTAATTTTGCTTTATTGTAGTTGTTTACTCATTTCTTTTACTTAAATGTTCCTAGGACCCAGTAACTTCATTAAAAAAATGGCTTCATACAGCTCATTAAAACTAATTTTACAATTATCTTTAATGTGTTCTCCAGAAGATAATTGGTTCATATTTTCCAATTTCAAAAAAAAAGAAATCTAATTATTAACTAAAATTATATGCTAATACGATATTTTGTTTTACATATAGATTTCTTTTTTATTTTATTTATTTATTTTTTTGCGCTACCTGGGATCAAACTGGGGACTTTGGGCTTGACAGGCAGACACTTATGCCCTAATGCATATAACAAGTAGGTCTGTATGCCTCCACTAAGCTGGGACAAGAACTAAAACTTCATGGTCTTTTATCTCTTTTAACAAGATGTTTAAATCATTAGCAATTTGTGATTATAAATTTCATCTCAAAACTATCAACATAAAAATCTTGGATTCAATCAAGAATTTCATAGAAATTCTATGCATAGCTTCCTATAAAAATGTGCTTAGCCCACATTTTAAGTTGTTCTTAAAACTATGGACTTAGGATCCTTAGATCACCAATTTTTTTTTCCTTTTTTAACAGAGTGGTCTTTCCATCTTATGTTTATCTAATCATTCATTCATTCAGTTGGTACTTATGGAAACCTTTTTATGTACAAAGGTCTGTATTAATACTGTAAAGCATTTAAAAGATGCATAAGAAATGGTGTCATACTAAATATTTAAATAAGACAAAATCAGATTTAGTACCAAAATGAGAGGGAAAAGGAATTCAAGAGAAATTCATTTTTGTGGTTCATTTAAATTCATCTTGAATTAAAAGGCTAAGCAGCTTGTCCTATAGTCTCCTATGCTCAATCCCAGACTCCAGGTATTCATTGTCCTTCCCTGCTTCTCCCCAAGCCAAACACAAATATATCAGTTGTCTTAGGAAATTCCATTGTGAATTCCTTCTTCTCAGACCACATGATGTCTTTTCTTCCTCTCCTTTTCTTTCCATTCATTCACTCTTATCTACATAGCAGATTATTACTTCTTGGGAGTCCAGTTTTCTGCTAAGAAGCTCATATAATTAATCAAAGGTGTAAATTTTACCACTATTGCATGCTTTCCAGATTAATTCAAATAAATTATTTGATCATGGCAATACTGAACATCATTTTAGTTAGGCAGGACAGAGGTATTAACCAAGAGGCCAATCAATAGGTGTAGCCTTCAGTTCTTCCAGTGCAATAAGCCAACCCACTGTGACAATCTCTGTCTTAAATTGGTTTCCCTGAAAGTGAGGATAGATGAGGTGCTGATTGCAAAATGTTCTCCATGGGCAGTGCAACTGAAAACAGAGGAGCTGACACAAAGGTGTTGCAATTGAGGCCTTGGCCAATCCTAACCAGAGCCAGGATAATTCCTCAGCATTGCTCCAAACAGAGGTAAGATAGCCTAGGTCCTTTATCCTCAATCATTGTATCATCCAATTGTTGATCACAAACTGCCTTTTAATGGGGGTGGTTCCTTGGTTGAGGGGGGTTTTGGTGGCAGAGGACAGTTCTATGGAGAAACAATGCAAGCTGACAGTAGGCGATATGCCCAGACACAGCAATAGGGATTAAGGCTCTCTTGAAGAGAGAATCCTAGAGGATCCCAAAGTATGAAGGCAAGATCAGGGGGGAATGCCTACTAACATTAAGTTGATATTAACTCCCAAGTTATTTTTAAGACTAGTCTTCCCACACTAACAGAGATGATGCTAGTATGATTCCTTCATACCTAGTATATTTATATATTATGATCAATAAATTAAGTTCAGTGACACAAGATGGCAGTTCTAATCATCTTAATAGGACTCCTTCATGACAGTAACACAGTGTAATGTTCTCCCTAGATCGCTGGAATGATGCATCAGTTTTCTGAATCATCCTTCCTGAAGCACAGAGTGAACATTTAACATGAGGCTGCTGATACAACTACAAGAATACTTGCACACAATCAATCTAACTTTTACTTTAAATTCATGATCTGGCTCTCATACACTCAGAAAAAAATTATATGTGAATTGAAATTCTGCCCTTATAAACAGGCAAAAAGTTTGCTCATCACTAAAATCTGTAAATGTACACATGGAGCAAAATAGAAGTCTGAGTAACAATTCTGTAAACCCTGATACATTAAGTAAAGACTTAAAAAAAAAAAAAAGGTAAAGATTAGATTTCATACTTTCAATTTACTACATAGTCTAAATTTTATCAAACACTTCTAAAAGGGAAATATCACACTTGTCAAAAAAAAGAAACAGGTATTCACTTTAGGACAGGCAATTTAATATGGTACCATTTCATTTAAAACATTCAGGGTCTCACTATGCAGTTCAGGCATGGTGGCGCAGGCCTGCAATCTCAGCACTCAGGAGGCTGAGGCAGGAGGATTGTTGTGAGTTCAAGACCAGCCTGAGCTACAAAGTGAGCTTAAGGCCCGCCTGATTTGCATAGTGAGACCCTGTCTCAAAAAGACAAAAAACTAAAAAATAAAACTACAGTAAACCCTATATTCTTTAATAATTCACTGTTTCTTCATAAACAAACTGATAATTTTGTGCCTTCCTACATTTAACAGTAGAAAGGAATAGAAAAAATTATATATGATGGGATTGAAAATGTAACTCAGTGCTAGACCACTTGCCCAGCATGCCCAAGATACCTCCTAGCACAGAGGGAAACACAGACAGACAGACAGACAAATAGACACAAAAACAGTGACAGTGACAGAGACAGAGACAGACAAAAGCAGACACAAAGATAAGAAAAGAGATACAGAGAGGGTGAAATATGCTAAATCACACAAAAAGAAAAAATAACAAAAACAAGATGGACAAAAATTTAAATCAAAACATTACTTGAGAGACAGCCAAATAGCTCAGTGGATTAAGGCTCTGGCAAGCAGGTGCAGGGGCTAGGGGTTTGATCCCCAGGCCTGCCATGCTGGCCCCCTCCAGGGGTGTGCTAAGAGGGCAATTGAGAGTGGGCGTGGTGATCTGTAATCCCAGATCTTGGGAGGATGTAAACAGGAGGATCACCACAAGTCCAATCTAGTAGTGAGGCCATGAACAATCCTCTAGACCCTTCCCTAAACAAAAATACAAAAAAAAAAAAAATTACTTAGAAAGTCATTGAACAATACTAAGAAGAAATGACAAAAAAAAAAAAAAAAATCAGTCTCCAACATGTAAATACTTAAAAAGCATAGCCCTCAAATATGTAAACATTCTTTTACTAACTTACTAGAAGAAATGCATAAAAAACAATTTTAGTATTTTAGTGGGAGATTTTAAACTGATAGCTGACACAAAAGAATTAACAAGCATCATGAAGAGCTGAATAATAAAGTTAACAAATTAAGTCCAATAGATATGAATAGTTTTGTATGAATAGGTAAAATTCATTCTTTTTAATTGCATATTTTTAGAATGACAACACATTTTATGTCATCAAAGTTCAACAATGTCAAAGAACAGCTATTGTGTAAAATATATTTTCTACCCAGAATTTTTTTTTAAATCGTTAGAATTCAAAACTGAAACATGAAATTTGTGGAGGTAATGGATAGGCTTGTAGCATAAATGTGGTTATGGTCACTGAGAACATATTTAGCTTCAAGTTGATCAAATTACATTATATACTTTTTGGGTTTCAATTATACCTAAGTGGTTTTTAAAAGGCAAAATGAAAACAAACTATCTTTATTCTTGTCTCTTCAAAAGAATGAAAGATGAATTTTGAAATATTTGAAAAGAAAAATATACTAAGTAATTCTAAGAATTGTAGAGAAAATTATAAAAGTTAAAACATAGTTTGAACTTAGTGGTAATGAACACACTACATTTAAAGCTCTCAGGAGGTACCTGAATGAGTCAACTACTACCCAGGGTTTTTGACTCCTAGACTAACAACTGTGCAATATCATTATGAGGAATACCAAAGTGAAGTATTTTACAAGATATATGATAAAAGACCAGAATATCTCTAAATAAATCTAAGAATATTCAAATTCTCAATGTAAGGTTTCAAGATACTTAGAGGATACACTAGAAAAATGCTTTTAAAGGGCCAGCCAAATAGTTCAGTGGATTAAAGTGCTTAAAGCAGGCTCAGGGACCGAGGGATTCATTCCCATGCCTGTTGTGTTGGCCCCACCCCAGGGGCGTGCTGAGAAGGCAATTGAGACTGGGTGTGGTGGTGCATACCTGTAATCCCAGTGCTTGGGAAGCTTTAAACAGAAGGATCACTATGAGTCTGACCTAGTTGTGAGACCCTGAACATCCTGTAGAGCCTTCCCTAAAAATACAGAAAATGTTTTTAAGACTTAAGTTGCCTGTAGTGTATAGACAATATTATGTCACCTATGATAAATGTTGTTTTCAAAAGAAACAAAGAAAAAAATATAAGGGTAAAATAACAAGTAAGATTTATTTACGAATGTCAGCCCCATAAGTTCGCCCAGCTTCTGGAAAAACAAAACTTTTCAGTACTTCCCAAACCTATCATTTCTGGATTTAATGAATTTAAAATCTTTAATAATGTATAGGTTTATAAAAAGAGATGTATTTTAATTATGTGATATCTATTTATTCTCTTGTTAAAAAGGAAATAAAAAATTACTTGGAAAAGCAAAGTTAACTGGAAATTCAACCAAACATTTTATATCCCTTTCCCAATCAATCAGTATTTTATTCTCCTGAAACAAGATAATTTGCATACCATTTATCTTGTGTCTTTCCTTACTTTTTTGGGTTTTGTTCATAAAGAATTACTAAAATAATCGTTACAGTTATAACCTAGAAAAAACTTTTTTAATAATGACAATTCATAAATGTCATTTTTAAGATGAGTATTGGGCAAGCATTTTAAGGATAATGGGCACAATTATTTACTTTTCCTTACCTTTGTATTGCACCGATAAAACTGCAAAGAAAATGAACACAAAAATGACCTAGTTGTGAGATCCTCAACAAATCTTGTCTTCCACTAACAACATTATAAATACTCTGGTATTTTAAAAATTTTAGATAAAATGTCTCTTCTTACAGACAAAATGTCAACTTCCTTATAATGAGAGATTTATTGGAAAAAAGTTATTGGATTTGCCTTTTCTTCACACCAGGTGGGTTAAGTATTGGATTTGAAAGAATGGTGCTAACTAATTTGAAGCCTTCTGAGATTCAGTGGAGTGGAAGCCTTGGTTATAATAGACAATCTACATTCACAGCACAGGCAGTTCCCAAGTTGCAAATGGGTTATACTTCACAAGTTAATTTGAAAGTCTGCTGTTTAGAACTTGCAAAAGCATTTTGCCATGGAAACAAAGGTATAAATGATAGTTGAATTTCTAAGGTACCCCACAAAAGTCTATCTAATCCATAATGTGTCTGAATTCAATTACTTCAAGGAGAAGTTTGTAACAGAAAGTAATAGTCCACTGACAAGCTGATCTGTGAGCCATTTTATCAGAATCTCTCAATTGAGTATTCTTGGCCTGTTGTTTTAATATTTATTCATTTGATCCCTTGAATAATATCTTTCTAAAAAAATACTAATTGTATTTCTCATAGCCCTGAAAATTATTTTAAAACTTTGATTTACTCATCTTAAAATGAGGAATAAATAATATTTTTCCTCAGGGGAAAAATCAGTTTTATTCTTTATAGACCTTTTTTATTTGATATCTTTCTTTTTTCTCATTTTGAGATTTTAGTTTAGCCAAGTTTACATTGCTTTTCTCATCATCCTGTATTCTTGTTTGATTTTAGTGTGTTAGTTATCTAAAATGCCTCCCATAACAATAGTAGCATGGCAAATATCAATGAAGGTTATTAACCAACAAATACAAATAGGATTTTTCATTTCTCTGATTTCACTTCCCTGACCCCTAATTATAAATAAATGGTTCCTAACTTCAGTATGTGCCACCCAGGATTTCTTTCTTTCTTTCTTTCTTTTTTTTTTTTTTTTTTTTTTTTTTTTTTTTTTTTTTTTTTTTTTTTTTTTTTTTTTTTGAGGAACCGGGGATTGAACTCAGGCCCTTGCACTTGCCAGGCAAGTGCTTATTCTATTGAGCTATCTCCCCAGCTCACCCAGGATTTCTTAACCTGGCCCCAAACTACTTTTGTGCACTGTACCTCTATACTTTCCATCACAAACTTCTGTCTTGGCTTCTTACTTCTAGACATAGATGTGGCATTTTCCACATTTAATGTCTTTGAAGTTATTTTCCTTGCTAGAGTATTCTACTTATACCATTTTATTTAAAACCTATTCCTCAAGGGCTGGCGAGATAGCTCAGCAGTCTGCAGTGACTGCTTAGGCAAGCTTAGGCAAGCATACAGGGACCATGGTTCTATCCCCCGCACCACATGCTGTTCCAGCCCCACTCCCAGGACAGGCTGAGCTGGCCACAAAGAAAAAAAAAAATCTATTCTTCAAGGTTCATCTCAAATTTCACATCCTCTAAAATAACATGAAATAGAGTGGAAAGTGTGTGAGAATCGTACAAACCTAGTTTGAATCCCAGATTTTCCACTTTCTTGGTTGAATGTGTGTAAACTTAAGTTTAACCTCTCAGAACAGTATTGATCTAAGGAATGGGACTAGTAGTGCTTTGATCACAATGTTGTCCAAAACATTAAAGAAGTTAAAATTTGAAAGCATGATGACTTTGACCATTCTATAGCTACCAATTATATGGTACTTGTCCTTAGTTATTTATTTCAATGTTGTAGCTCTAAAAATTTCTTTTTGTATGAGCATGCTTTGACTCCTTTATCAGGTATTTGAAATCTCTGCAGTTGACATCTATCAGTCAAAGTCCAGGCTTGGAGTTCAAAAATCAGAAACCATACTAGATATTTCCAACAGTGGTTTTATCTAAAGAATTAATCACATAATGTTGGGACACAAACAGCAAATGGAGGATGCTGAAGAAACAGCTACCACCTGCAAGGCTGAAAAGGCTAGAGAACTAGATAGGAAAACCTATTAGAGGAAAGGGGCACTATCATTACTACTCAACTCTCTGAAGGTGGTGCTATGATTGGCACTATATTAGCAAAGGGAGAATGGCTGGCTGGTTGTGTAGACATGAATTCTGTGTCACAGCTAATGCTGTGCATGTTAAAACACTCCATGTCTTTTCCTGTAGCTGTTATCCTTTGAAGGACCAACACTTACAGATATTGTAAATAGGGAGGAAGTCTTGCCCATCTCTTACCACCCTTCCAATCACTCCTTAGTGTACTAAACCTTCTCTTGTACTAAAACAATTTTTCGGGTATTCATTTGCCACTTGTATTTCTTCCTCCGAAAATTGTGTATTCTTTTCAGATGATTATTAGGACCTGGGACAAATTCTACTTTTATTGTACAGGATCTTTTGGTATGGAAGCAGTGAAAATGAGACAGAACCAAATATTGTGAGCACACATATATTTTCACAGGCAAAGCTTTATTCAATGATTGGGGAAAGAGACCTCAGTCAAATCTAGGTTTTAGCTAAAAAAAGGTCATTGTTGATCAAGAGAGGGACTAAACTAT
>PVKA01040659.1:0-18609 GCA_004027165.1 Ctenomys sociabilis | reverse complement strand
AAGAGAAGAGAAGAGAAGAGAAGAGAAGAGAAGAGAAGAGAAGAGAAGAGAAGAGAAGAGAAGAGAAGAGAAGAGAAGAGAAGAGAAGAGAAGAGAAGAAAATTTACTTATAAACACAGAGTATAGCATGGAAAATTATACTGCTGATCACTACTGGTCTACTGAAATGAACAGTCAATACTTAAAACCCTTTTGATTTTAATTGTTTTTGGTCAGTTTTGCATGTCTATTTCTGGTAATTTGAACAACTATTTGAAGACAACAATATGCAAGATAACTTGAATTCCCATTTCGTTTAGAAAATTTCTGCATTAGTTCTAGTGCTTTCCTTTTAATTTTATTTATTCTTTTTTAGAAAAGAAGAATAAAAATAACTGAAAGTCCATTAAAAATTTAAATATAAAACTCGATAAGTATTCTTACTCTAAAAAGAATATTAATATAAGTTTGAAGAAACTGTAACATATGAGATATATTCCTAAAGCCTCATTAAGTGATAGTTTCATGGGCTTATGCTTACATTAAAAATAATTTATTTATGTGCATTAAGTATTTATTTACTGTACATGACAATCTTATCACACAGTGGTTAAAATAGGTTTAATGAGCAGGTCTACTTTTAAAAATCTTTTATACTCTTGCACTGACTTTTTGGTAATATTTTCAAGTATATATATATATATAAATATATATATATATATATTTAATTAGTGCTTATTATAAATTTTTAAATTTCTGCAAAAACATGCAATTTATATTTATCAAAATTGAACTACGTGATATTTTTAATTGCCTCTTTTCTGAGAAGCATAATATTTTGACTTAAAGTATTCCTTCCACAGATCTCTAGATGCTTTCTGCTCTCCTACCTAAGCATGCAAGACATGGAACATGTTTACTCTAATTAATTTTCATGTTAGATATACATAAATATGATTCACATTTACATATAATTGTAGGCATTCACGTATACTTGCAAATTTTGTGAATTACTTATAGTATTTGAATTTGTAGAGTACAGTGGCCTCCTACCACAAGGTAATTTCTCACTTTTTTTTTCACTTTCTATTGAAGATAGCTTTTGTGCATACTTGTGTGTACATGTATGATTTCCCCAAAAACTCCAAAGAAAAAGACCAAGATTTATATTCTATTGTTCATTCTTTCAGTTAAAAAAAATACATTTAAACATGAATCAGATGCTAGGCTAGCAAAGTAACATATTTTAAAAATGTAGACATTGTTGTGATTGAATTGCTATCCTAAAAATTAATTGCCCATTAAATATAAGTTAAAAATATACTACTCCTTATTTTTATTCCAGAATTTCTGAAGTAGTTAAAATTCATTTTTAATTTACATATCTGCATTCACTTATTTAATAGAAGCATAATTTTTATTAATGAAACAAATCAAAATACATCAAAATGAGACTATAGTAGGACTCAACTGCTGTCAGTGGCATAACAATCAGCTCTTTGGTGTCAAATTTTCAGAATTATTGCCATACTGCCAAGGGAAGTAGAAACAAGCTACAACGTATTATTGGTCTAGAAGACATCACTCCTGTTCTTACAACAAGAGCAAAACTGAACAAACTAGAAATTAGCAACTTTCTTTCAAAATAATTGAGTTTACTGGAAGTGATAATTGCGAATCTGGAGCCACAAGAACATTCAGAGTCAGACCTTAGATACCATGTACAGGAGCAACCTGTACAGTTAAAAAACTGTAGAAGATTTCATGTGGCAATATAGTTAAAGAATCACTATGTGTCATAAAATGTAAGTGTCTGGGTAAAGTCTTGATGAGGGGCAGAACAATGCCACAGCCAGTGTCTTCAGACCACCACACACTGTCTGGGTAAAGATCAGACAGCTACCCCTGTGGTTCAGGCAGAACGCAGGCGCAAACATGCTCGGAGCTGTCACTACAATAAGAGCCTGGGGGGAACACATTATTTCAGTCTCTTTTCAGAGCAAGGCAATATGGCACATTTTCTCACTCTTCCCCCCTCAGCAGGCCTCCTATATTATCTAAATTGGTGGAACAAAAGATTCACAGTAAGAGAACTGTGAAGGTCACAGAGCAGAAACGAAAGTCACTGAAACATAATTGGAAGCTTGTAAATGTTTCGCCCCCCCCCACACATTTCAACATTACACAAAGAATTTCATCATAACCACCACCGATTAATCGACAGGTGTTGCAAGACAAAGATCTCTGCTAGTGGTTAAGGAAACCCCAGTCAAGAGAGGTGGTAAATCATGAGCACTGGAGAAATGTGAAGGTTGAAATCTTTATAACTATCTCCAGAATAATATAAGAAGATCAACTTACTGGAAATCTAGCCGAAGTGTAGACACAGATGACATCCTTAATCCCATCTAATCTCTTGCATATCTTCTTTAATTAAATAAGTTAAGCAAAATCTAAATGCAAGAATAGTGCGAATAGTGTATCCACCCCAGATTAGTCATGACACAGATACTCCAAGTCTCAGAAAAAAAAAAAACTCAGAATAACTATAATTAATGGGTAAATGTCATTAATCAGAAAAAGAAACAATGTAGAAACTTACATGGGTAAGGTGTGAAAAGAAATATACATGGAAACAGCATAACGTAAGTCAGGAAATGTGAAACACTGGGGTACTATGTTGTAGAAATGTGCAGTTGTTTAATGTCAGCAAATTTAGTAAAAGAGAAGAATATCTATGAAAGGAAGGATAGGTTAATATAATTTCCCCATCTGAAAGCCAAAAAAAAATAATAATGACAAAAAACTTCCTGGAAATTAATTCATAACCCATGCCAAATCTAAAACTCTGAGAAAATAATCTAAATACATATCTAGTAAAGGTCAGGAAAAGAAAATAAAAAGACATAGAGACTAACATTGAGTAATGCTGTTAGTATCGTACCTAAATTGTAGAAAATGAAAGGAATCACACCAAATATAGAAACAGCAGCAGAAAAAAATAAAGAAGAAAAGAAAACAAAGTGGGGGATAATAGTGCCTTGTGGTAAGCATTATTATGTATAATCCTTGCACATTTTTTTACCTGAAATTATGCAGGAATTGAGACTGGGCATGGTGGCGCGTGCCTGTAATCCCAGCTCTTAGGAGGCTGTAAACAAGTGAATCACTATGAGTCCAATCTAGTAGTGAGACATTGCAGACCCCATAGAATCTTCCCTAAAATACAAAAAATAAATAAATAAATAAAAAAGTCCAAGCATGAAGACAGTGAAGTGAGATCTTAAATGATTCAATAAAAGGTAGAAGTAGTAGTTTAAATTCTATATATTACTAGCATTAGCCTTCAAAAAAAAAAAAAAAAGAATTTTGAGCTCTGGTGGATAAGAGATTCAATAGCAGTCAATCTGCCATGCAGAAATTATAAACAAAGGAGGGGCCATAGAATAAGCTCATCCTTGGCAAGCACAAGGGCCTGATTTCAATCCCCAGTTCTGAAAAAAAAAAATATATATATATATATACACATATATATATACATATATATATATATATATATTTCCTTTATCTAAATAAAGGACATAGTATCAAAGAGATAAACTTTTAATTGTGACCCCAATAGTTACTTTATTACAGTGACAATAGTAACAATATACTTGTTTATTAAAAAGTATCTCTGAGACATTGGTGAAAGTAATTATGACTTCTCTATAAATTATACAACATAGAAAATAAAGTAGTGTTAACTCATGCTGAAATTGTATATAGTATGAGTTTTAAATAACAAATAAGGCTAAAATTATAATGTGTTAAAAGAATACAAATAGAATCACAAACAATCTAAAGAGATCAAACAAAATATAACTGCAATGAAATGTCTCACAATAATGCAAAGAGACTTCATACAAAAAGTAATGGATCAGTCATCAGTTTTTATATAAGTGACTTACATAGAATTTAAAAACTTAAAAATTGAAAAACTTGGCAGAACAAATAAAGAACAAATCTCAGTCTATAGAACTCTTCACTTGTTTATAAGACACTTAGTTTACATATGATTCTATGAATAGCTAAACTTAATAAGGATTTATCACAGAATCAAAGAAAATAAAATGAGCAGAAGACAAATTAATTTCATAACCTTATAAAGTTACTAGGGTCCGTTCTCCAAGGAGAACTGATTTAAAACTGTGCACACTTAATGACATGACGAGAATATGAGATAAGACGAAACCCGACAGACATGAGTAGCAAGCATCTGTGTGAACTCAGATTAAGACGTGTCCTCCCAGAGTCGCGCTTGGATAAGTGTGTCTGAAATATTTGTACAGTAAGGGCTTGGTCCAGCACTATTTGGAGGAGATGGAATCTTTAGGGGTGCTGCCCAGCAGGTCACCGGTCTTCCTCTCCCCTTCACATCCTGCCCATGGGTGCGAAGGACTGCCACATGACCCTGCTGTAATGCACTTCTGTGACACAATATGAAACTGACAAGACCGATTGATCGGGAGAGCAGCTGTCCTGAATGATAAGCCAAACAAACAGCTATTTTAGTAGCATAAGACTAACACCTATGCTTGCATAGATTTATATTTTAAATGTCTGTGTGCTGACAGCTTGCTATGTGCAGATGTTTCACCTTTGTAAATTTTGAGCCAATGACAAACGTTTTAATGACAAGTGTATTCACTGCGAAAGAATTTGATTTCCGTTACCTTTCTTCAATAGAAGACCATGATTAGGAAGAAAATAACTAATGTTATGAATAAAAGGAGAAATATATTGGTTTCAGATGTAACACAGAAATTTCAAGGGCCGGCACAATAGCTCAGCAGATTAAAGCACCTGCTTAGGCAGGCACAGGGACCCAGGTTCCATTCTCAGCATGCAGCGCTGGCCCAACCCCTGGGACATGCTGAGATAACAACTGAGACTGGGTGTGGTGGCATGGGCCTGTAATCCCAGCCCTTAGGAGGCTGTAAACAGAAGGATAGCTAGGAGTCCAATCTAGTAGTGAAACCTTGAACACTCTGTAGACACAGCCCTAAATGCAAATAAATAAAAATTCCATATTTGGAAGATAAAAAAGTCTTTTTGGAAAGAAAACCTTCACATTAAGCAGACTAATAGAGCCCAATATAAAAAGCCTACATGAAATGGAAACTGCATCCCATTGTACTTTATGATAACCTAACACATAATGTGTCTATCGACCCGTACTTACTTCAATGAAGAAATGAATACATAGGTAAGAGGAAATAGACAAATCTATTCAGATCTATTTTAAATAATTCACATTCCTCCCAGAAACATATGGAAGAAAATATCCCATTCTGTAATGTAATTTAATTTAATTTTTTTATTTTTCATTTTGTATTTTAGGGAAGAGTCTACAACATGATCACTACTAGATTGGACTCATAGTGATCCATCTGTTTACAGCCTTTCAAGAGCTGGGATTACAGGTAGGGGCCACCAGTCCCAGTCTCGATATCTCAGCGTGCTCCAGGGGTGGGGCCAGCAAAGTAGGTATGGATGGAACCCCTGGCCTGGAACAAAACTACAACCCCTGCACCTGCTTGCAGGCACTTTAATTCGCTGAGCTATTTGGCCGCCCCCCATTCTTAAATATGCATTCCTCATTGTTCTTCCATAAGGGGCAGGGGACAGGATAGAAAGTAGTCATTCTGTTTACAATTCTGACAAAACTGCCTCTGGGCAGAAGATTCAAATTAGTTTCAACAGTGATAACTCATACTGTATTTATGTTATGCATCATTAAAGTCATGGTAGGATAAGGACATTTTATGCGTACTCCTCCTCAAAAGATATATTACCTCAATTTGATCATGAGGAGAGTATCAGACAAACCCAAACTGAGGAACATTTCACAGAATACCCAGCTATTCAAAGCTGTACATATAAGAAAAGTTTGAGAAAATATTTCCAACTGGAAATTGTAATAGACGTATCCAAAGTAGGACATACAAACTAGGTTATCAAAGAACTCTAACCTACCTTTAATTCTGAGAAAAGCATCAGACTAATTTCAATTGTTGGCAATCATAAAAAAAACTTCACAACTTTTCCTCAGGATTTTGCAGATCATCAGAACTGCAGAAGCCAGAAGTTTTTAGAGCTAAAACACAAGAAGTCATAATGACTAAGAAGTAATATGGCTTCCTAGGAAAACAAAGTAGAAAAGTAGGAGAAAACTAAGGACAACCAAGTACGTGTGAGATTTAATTTATTATATATGCACGAAATTTGATCCCTGTTGGTACCAAATGTACTAGTGACATCGTGTTAGCAAAAGGAAAAATTTGGTGTGGGGTAGAAAAGAAACCTCAATACTATGTTTGAAAATTTCATGAAATATTTCTTAAAGACTGTTAAAAATGATTAGGAAACACCAGAGCTACCTAAGTAACACTTCCATGTTAAAATTGTTTTCTAGTAATTATAAAAGCCTATACTTTAAATGGAAATATTCAATCAAATATTTACAGTAAATGGAGAATTTAAGCATCTATGGAAAATGTTGAGAGCTATGTAGGCCTCTGCTATTGTTTCTCAAATTGGTGGTTTTGTAGAAAACTGAATTAGTTTGGGTTTTAAAAACCTTTTCCCTTAGTATAACTTGAGATTTAAAAAAAAAATTGGAGGAATAAATGAGGTGCCAAATTATGACCTAGCTCAGGCTTAGTTAAAATCTCAGCTGGTACAGAAATGTTGGGGAGAAAATTAGGGTAGAGGTCGGTTGTGTGCCAAGCTCTAATTTGTAGAAATCCCTGAAGTGGTGGTAAGAAGCCACAGATAAATCTGAGAAGGTAAAGTTAGAGAACTGGAGCACTAAAAATGCCCATGAAAGATGATGAAAACACCCCAGAATGTGAGAATAGGATTAGTTGAAGAGTTATTAAATCTCAGTACAGATTACAGCCATCAAGTGGAGCTGCAGCATGGTCATCATGGGGGATCAGTGAAACTTAGCCAACATTCAGCTGATGACTGGCAGATGAGGAGTGGGAGGATTTGGGACAATTCTGTGAGGACCAATTAGCCAAAGCAAAAGGGAACAAGACTTTCTCGGCTAATGCCAATTTTCTTTTCTATAGATACAGCAAGGGCACTTTAAAAATTGACATCAGTTAGGGTAAGAAAATAGTAGTTCTTCTGAATCCCAATTCATACATTATTACTTTATGCAAAGCTGTAAGTAGCACGTGTAATTTTTTAACTCCTATGACAATATGATACATGAAAAGGACTGATGTCCTTTCCAAGCCTCGATATGCTTAATCTGAACATTATCCCATCCAAAAAAGCACTGACTCAAAACCTGATGGGAATGCCTAGTGTAAGGAAATAAAGGTGCCTTGCAGGTGCCCTTTCTCTCCCAAGTTGATCCCTCATTCTTAAACTCTACAGAGACTTCCTGTAGACTCTAAGATATATTTTTACTTTATAGCAATGTTTAAAGCTCCAATTAAGCGACTAACTTGCCAGAAGTCAAACCTACTCAGTAGGAACTCATTGATGTAATGGCCAGTCTGTCCAATACACATACATGCTGGGTCAATAAAGGTTTTACGTTATAGTGATCCTAATCTGGAAACTCCAGTTCAAATTCCACACTAACTAGCTAGGTGACCTTGACAATTTGATTCACCTCTGTGAGCTTCCATTTTTTGTTTTCGAAAACTGAAACTAGATGGACTGCAGGGTTCTTTTCCCTCTAAAACACTCTGATGTGTTTTTTTTTTTTTTTTTTTTTTTCTTTTAAGCAGACACAATTTCCCTATTCAGTCTAACTCTGTCATAACACATTACTCTAACAGGGATGGCTCCTGAACCTTACCTGGATGGAATAAAGTCTTACTTCAGTGCCTTGAGTTAGCAAGAGGTTTAACAATATTTTTACTCAGAAGCATGCTCTTTGTAGACATGAACAAAAATTGAAAAACAAAATTAGATTTGTACATATATTACTGAGGGAAAAGCACCTCTGTTTCCTTCTATACCAGCCTTTAAAATTTCAATTTTTACCTCCACTAACCAAAGGAAACTAAATGTGCAATTATTCAGTGAAAAATGCAAATCATGAAAAGAAAAATCTAGATTACTCTAAGATTACCTTAAAATAAATGTACATTTTATTTCTTAAAGAAAGATGAGCTTATATTGAGGATGTTATATACAGAAATTCAACAGCTTAATTAAAGGATGCTTAACCTAATCATATAACACAAAACATTCTTCTTCATAGATACTTGAGTGAGTCCAGAAGACAAAGCTTGCTCAGCTTTCTGACTCTTAGAATTGAGTTGTTCAGTATCTTCAAGTGCTCGTCTTCATTCTACCTTCTTTCCAAGTGATTAGTTAGTTCTTAAGGTAAATCAATGCTTTAGTGTATGCTTTGCAACTTTACACCTGAGTGAGAGCTAAAAATTTACAGCTTCACTTTGACTGAAGATCCTGAGCCATGAAAAAGTGCATCAGGTTTTCATATGACTTCTTACCATCCTTTCTCTTTGGCTTGTCCTATTTAAGAAGAGGCATGCCAAATACAAACACCGCAGAATTCAAGATGTCATTACTCATATGTTTTCTTTCTCATTTCTACATCTAATCCACCTGGAAATATAACCAAATAAATTTCCAAAATAGATTTTGTTGGCTTCATTGTACATTCGCTATCTGCCCTTATTGAAGATCACATTTTTCAAACTTAGAATACTCCAATGGAAAACATAATAGTATTTACCACTTAGTAACAAAAATTAATTTATGTTATTAATATGTTATAAATAAATTAATTTATTTATACGTAAGTGTTTTGCTTCTAGTTTTGGGGATCTAGTGTTTCCAGAACTATATCAAGTAGGAGTGGTCATAAAGGACATTTATGCCTTTTTTCCAATTTTGGAGTGAAAGCTTTCTGGTTTCTGTCATTTAGTACAATGTTGGCTGTGGGTTTATCATAGACAGTAATTATTAATTGAGATAAAGACCATCAGTTCGAGCCCCAGAGACCGTCATGAAACAGCGCAGCTGACTCTGCCATCTTCCGGGATCCCGCCCATGCCACCCAGCCTGAGAGATCGGCCTGAGACAGCCGCTGACTCCAGCAGCCCTCTGGATCCTGCCCCTAGCTCTCCCAGTGAGTGGGAATTTGCATGACTCACAAGGCTTCCCAGATCAGTGAGCATGTGGTGAGTCTGAGGGAGAGCCTTTGGCTTCTTTCCATGCATGCTACCCGGATCCCCACACTGAAGCCCTCCAAAAAGTGACCGGCCTGAAACCTCAGGACCCACTCAACAGCACCACCCCATATCCTCTGCCCTAAAGACCGCTCAGCAAGTGGAAATTTCCCCTACTCCCTGGGCATCAAAGTTCAGTGAGTGTAGCACTCCAGGCCCACCCTGCAGGAGAGACATTTCCCAGGGATTCCCTGTCCCCCCGTCCCTGCGGCCGGAGACCAAGCACAGTTCGGCCTGTGAGAGCTCCAGGCCCGCCATGCCAGAGAAACATTTCCCAGCGATTGCCGGTCCCACCCCATAGCCCAAAACCCAGGGCACCCCGGCCTGTCAGTGAGGGCTCCAGGCCCGCTGCACTAGAGGGACCTTTCCCAACTTTCTTGGGTTCTGCTCTATAGACCCGGACCCAGCACAGGCTGGCTGACCCAGTACAGCCTACCTGGTGAATAAGATTATTCAATATCTTTGGGAGGCAAGCAGTCACAGCAAAGCCCAGGCCTGCCTACCTGGAGAGCAATGTACCTGACACAGGAGGCTGACTCCGGCAATTTTACTGAACCTCGCCCCAAAACCAGTGAAGACAGTTGGAATTTTCATTCCTTGTTCTGCATCCCAGTTTGGTTTGTGCTCACCTGACCAGGGAACCAACAGAGGGGAACCATAGGAGCTGCAGCAAAAAGGAACTGAACACAACAGCTAGATCCAGGATAGGCATACCTGGATAATCTCAAGATTAATAGACTGGCACCTGAATGTCATAACAAGCTAAGGTTATAGCTGCACCAAAGTTTTACACCAAAGGTCAAAGGTCAGCGCTATATAAAATGACAAAGACAAGGGGAAAAAATGCAATCCCAGACCTCCAGTCCACCAGTAAGGGCAAAGGACACTAGCTCAACTGTAATGAAAGAATTAACAGATACAGCATTAAAGGAACAACAGCAGAAAGGTGCAGAGGAAATCAGATGAGAAGTAATTCCCAAAATTAAAAAAAATATATCTGAATACATAGTATCTGAAATAAAGAATGAATTCCAGAAACATTGGGTGGAAAAACAATGCTCACCCAGAACGAGTGCAGAGAGCACTATTCCAGCTGAAACATATGAATTAACAGCATCTGAAGCAAAAACACAACCGCAGAAAGGTCATGATGAACTCAAAGCAGAAATAATTTCTGAAATCAAAAAAGAATTCTTTGAAAAAAAAAAGAATTCTTTGAAATCATAGCATCTGAATCACAGAAACAAGTCCAGAAATATAAAGAGGAAACCCAACTTGGAAGAAACACGGCAGAAAAAAAATAAATACCTCTAAAGAAGACATAGATAAATAAAATTGAGGAGATCAGAAATATGATGGATTCCTGGAATGAGGAATGCAGAAAACAAATAGAATGCTTGAAACACAGTCAAAGAGATATAAAAGAACTAAAAATATTAGTCACGAGTCTACAAAACAATTTGAATTAAAATGAAGACAGAGTTTCAGATCTTGAAGACTCTGTTGCGGCTTGTAAAAAGATGAGAAAGGATCTCTTAAAAAAAAGGAGAATGCAAGAAAAAATAATCCATCACCTGCAAGATGACGCCAGGATGAACAATGTGAGAATAACTGGTATCAACAAGAATGAAGGAGTCAATGCAAATGACATAAAAAGAATTTGAGGAGAACTAATCTCAGAAAACTTCCCAAATATGAGGAAACAATCCAATATTCAGGTCACCAAAGTATACAGAACACCAAATAACTTCAACCCAAGTAGAAACACACCGAGACATATAACAGTTAAGATCCCAGTAATCCAACACAAAAATAACGTACTGAAAACTGCTAGAAAGAAGCAGATCACATTCAAAGGAAATCCCCATCAGAATTATAGCCGACTTCTCTACACAAACAATGAAGGCAAGGAGAGCATGGGGCAGAGTTCTTCAAGTCCTGTATGAAAACCAATTCCAGCCCAGACTGTTATACTCTGCAGAACTGTCTTTCAAGTTTGATGGAGAAGTGAAATAGTTCCACAACAAAGAACAAGCGAGGTTACAGAAGCAGATCGCATTGGTTAGTTTAGGTTGACCTTTAAAATAATTGGTGGGTTTGAGAATATATGGCTTTTTAGAGAAACTAAGAGGGGTAGGCAAAAGAACAACTATTAGTTAACTCTGTGGTTTTAGCTTTTTTTGAGAATGGCTGGGTCACAACGGCCTGTCTTACAAGAGTGCTCCCAGGTTGGAGATTAAGTGTTTTTCTAAGCTAGGCCTGAGGTATCTATGACCCCAGCTGAGGTTTCTGCATCCTCCTTGTTTTGGGAATATGGATGATTTAAGCTCTATGCCTGTAAGCAGACATAACATTAGGCAGTATCTATATAAGCTGACATGGTTTGTTGATGTACTAAGGCGACACACACAGAACAGGATGGAGGCATAACCTCATGTATGCTTTTAGAAATTATTTGGGCTTTACACAAGTACATGCAATAAGGAATGAAAAGGGTGAAATCACCACAGACCCAGGGGAAATTCAGAAGATTATCAATAATTACTTCAAGAGTATTTACGCTCACAGGCCAGAAGACACAGAAGAAATTGACAGATTCCTCGAAAGGTACAAATTACCAAAACTGAACCAAGAAGATATAACAAATCTCAATGAGCCAATAACAGCCAATGAAATATGAAACTTCATAAAAAGCCTACTGACAAAGAAAAGTCCAAAAGAATCCTGATGGATTCACAGCTGAATTCTATAAGAAATTTATAGAATATATAATCCCCATACTCCACAAACTCTTCAATGAAATTGAAAAGGAAGTAGTCCTCCCAAAATCATTTCTGGAAGCAAGTATAATACTGATTCTAAAACCAGGGAAAGACACAACCAAAAAGAAGAAGTACAGACCAATCTCCCTCATGAACACAGATGCAAAACTACTGAACAAAATCCTGGCAAATAGAATACAGCAAATCATCAAGAAGATCATACAGCATGACCAGGAAGGATTCATCCCAGGGATGTAAGGATGGTTCAGTATTTGAAGATCTATAAATGTAATACACTATATTAATAGACTGAAATCTAAAAACCACATGATCATCTCAATTGATGCAGGGAAAGCTTTTGACAAAGTCCAACACTCATTCATGTTCAAAGTCCTACAGAAAATTGGAATAGATGGACTATACCTTAACTTGATAAAAGCCATCTATAACAATCCAAAACCTCATATAATCCTAAGTGAAGAAAAACTGAAAACTTTTACTCTTAAATCAAGTACAAGAACACAAGTCCTCTATCACCCCTCATATTCAATATAGTCTTGGAATAATTAGCAACAGCCACTAGAAAATAGGGAGAAATAAAGGGAATAAGAATAGGTAAAGAAGAAGTTAAATTGTCACTATTTGCAGAAGACATGATACTTTACTTGGAAGACCCAAAAAATTCCCTCAAGAAATTACTAGAACTGATACAGAAATTCAGTAGCATAGCAGGATACAAAATCAATACTCAAAAGTCAATAGCATTCCTCTACACAGATAACAAGCACACAGAAAGGGAAACAATACCTTTTACAATATCACCGCAGAAAATGAAATACCTTGGGATTCACTTAACCAAGGAAGTCAAAGATCTTTTCACAGAAAATTAAAACACCCTAAGAAAAGAGATTATAGAGGATTTCAGAAAATGGAAAGATATTCCATGCTCCTGGATATGAAGAACCAACATCATGAAGATGGCCATACTCCCAAAATTGCTGTACAGATTTAATGCAATCCCTATCCAACTACCAGCAACATAACCACCAGACCTGGAAAAATCATTCCTAAAATTTATTTGGAACCACAAATGACCTAGAATAGCAAAGGCAATCTTGGCCAATCAAGACAAGGCAGGAGGCATCACAATTCCTGACTTGAAGTTACACTGCAAAACATCTCTGATAAAATCAACATGGTATTGGCAACAATATAGACCTGAGGATCAAGGGAATAGATTAAAATGTGCAGAAATATCTATGAACACACTCAGACATCTGATCTTCAACAAAGGGGTCAATCATACTTACTGGAAGAAAGATAGCCTCTTTAACAAATGGTGCTGGAAAACCAGGCTATCTACATGCCGAAAACTAAAACTTGACCCAGCTCTATCACCATGTACTAAGTTAAAGTCAAAATGGATTAAAGATCTAAACATTAAAACAAAAATACTCAATCTCCTAGAAGTGAAAGTAGAAGGAACTCTTGAAGACATAGAGGTAGATAAAGGGTTCATGAACAAACATATATTCACACGGGAAGCACTTGAAAGAATCAACAACTGGGATCAACTCTTCTTGAGGAGCTTTTGCACTTCAAAAGAAATTGTCAACAGAATGAAAAGACAGCCCACAAATTTTGAAAAAGTCCTAACTAATAAGCAATCAGACCAAGGTCTGCTGCCTAGAATATATAAAGAACTAAGATATAACAGGGCCCTCAAATTTAAAGACCCAATTCAGAAATGGGCATCTGAGATGAATACATACTTCTCAGAAATGAAATTAAAGAGGCAAATAAATATAAGAAAAAATTCTCCACATCACTAGTCATCCGTGAAATGCAAATTAAAACCACACTGAGATACCATCACTCCAGAAAGAATGGCTATCATAAAGAAATCAACCAACAACAAATATTGGCGAGCTTGTGGGGAAAAGGAGCACTTGTCCATTACTGGTGGGAATGTAGACTGGTACAATCATTGTGGAGGTCAGTGTGGAGACTCCTCAAAACAGTAGGACTATAAATCCCATTCAAGCTGGCTATCTCCCTACTGGGAATTTTCCCAGAGGAACCGAAAACATTGTATCATAGTGATATATGTGTACCTATGGTTATAGCAGCATAATTTGTGATAGCAAAATCTTGGAAACAACCAAGATGTCCATCACATGAGGAATGGTTGAAAAAATATGGTATTTCTATATAATGGAGTATTACTCAGCTATTAAGAATGATAAGCTTGAAGCATTTATATTGAAGTGGATACTACTTTAACATATAGTTATAAATGAAATAAACCAGACACACATGTGTAAATAACGTATAGCCTTCCTAGTATAAGAAGCGAAAGGAAGAAATGCAAATGGAAACATACAACAACTAAAAACAATTGAGTCATATAAGGCGAAGTGAATGGCATATGCTGCATGATACTAATCAGCTTTTCTTCTGGATGGTTAACAACCTAAGATCACAAGTCAGAGTTGGAGAAATAGAAGAGCCACAAGGCCAGCCAACATTTTGGCCTTAGCCTTTCAAGGTCAGCGAAGACTCAGGACATAGGAGAACCTGTACTGCAACATCATGAAACTCAGTTGAGCTCCAAATTTTTTGAACAAGGAAATTATGGAGCCGTACAGGATAGAGATCAAAGTTCTATAGTGTGCCTGGGGAGAGTCACATGGACAGAAAACTTTCAGGCTCTCACAGAGAGCAAACTGGTCAAGCATTGGTCATGCCTCATCCACATGGATGACACAGACAAAGGATCTACAGAATAAGGTACAGGGCTACAAGATAAACCCTGAGAGGATTTCACTGACCTCATAAGAAACAAAAAGTACATGTGTTGGTATATAGGTCTTGCTATATCTAGGTATTAACCATCCAGCAAAAAAGTATAAAAATGAGGTAAACACTTCAGGGCCATAATAATAAGTTGAGCTGTAAATGGCTACGGTCAACAACTTCTTTGAAGAACTCACCATTGTTGCTGAATGCTGGACTGTGTTGGATTGTGTCGTCACGTTCAGGCACCTACATTAGTTGAATGACAATGGAGTGCCCATCTTTGACAGTTATAGACAAAGGAAGGGGTATAGAAAGAAAGAATCATGATGTGTGTATGTACAGTACAGTTCGGATTGATAACGCCCTGCTTCTACATAATTCTGAGAGGCTAGATTTGCACTAACGGTGGTTGCACAGGATATTGTGTCGGCTTCTAGTACTATGAACAACTGCTAGGAAAATAACAAGTCAGAAAGTATTAATTATTGAATCTTTGATGTAATTCAGGTATAAAAAATAAGGTATGTAAACAGGTACACTCTCAATTTACTGATAAGAGACATATGCTATAATAATGTCTGTAAGTATAATATCATGTATGCACCTTCTACAATAGCAAAACATGAAAACTGCTGCAATGTATTAATTTATCAAATTCATCTTGTCAAGGTAACTTAAAACTGTCTCATTGATATTTGTACTTCAATAAAATAAAAATCAATATTTAATAAAATGACCATCAATTCCAATTTTCTGTAGGATTTTTTCTTTTTTTCATGAATGAGGGTTGG
The DNA here is from genome assembly GCA_004027165.1 of Ctenomys sociabilis. Lineage (NCBI taxonomy): Eukaryota > Metazoa > Chordata > Mammalia > Rodentia > Ctenomyidae > Ctenomys > Ctenomys sociabilis. The sequence continues at coordinate 3,015 of PVKA01040659.1, read as the reverse complement.
CTTTTGTCAAATGCTTTTTCTGCATCTATTGAAAGGGTATTGTAATGTTGTGGTTGATTCTGTTCATGTTTTGTAGTATATTTATTGGCTTCTGTGTGCTGACCCATCGTTGCACCCCTCACATGAATTCTTCTTGGTCACAATATGCAATCCTTTGATCATTTGCTGCATTCTCTTTGCCATTCTCTTATTGAGGAGTTTTGAATCTATGCTTATTAGAGAGATTGGCTTGAAGTTTCTCTTTTTGGATTGACCCTTCTCTGGTTTTGTTGTCAGAGTAAGGATTGCTTTCAGGAATGAGTTTGGGAGTACTGCTTGCCTTTCAATTTCATTAAAATGCTTCAGATGTAGTTGTATGAAATCTCTGAGTTTCATGTAGAATTATAGGTGAATCATTAGGATTTGGACTCTGTTTAGTAGACAAATTTTGATTATATTTTCAATTTCATTTTCTGGTATTGGGTTCTTTACCATTAATAGTTCTTCTGGATTCACTTTGCTAATTCATATTTAGATATTCATCCATTTCTTCTGTTTTCCATCTTAGTAAAGAAAACATTTTTCAAAATAAGTCTGATGATCTGAGTTTCCATTCTGTATTTAAGGGAACAATATTTTTCACAATAGCATAAGAAAAATGAAATACTTAGGAATCAGTCTAACAAAAAAAGTAAAAAAGTTTTCTACATTGCAAATGATAATGTTCTAGAAAAGGAAATGAAAGAGAATATCAGAAGTTGGAAAGATCACCCTTAATCCTTGGATGGAAGAGCCAATAATAAAAAGTCATATTGCCAAAATTTATATAGATTTAATGAAATCCAAGAGAGCTAGATCTAGAGTAGTAGAGAAAGCATTCATAAAAATAATTTGGAACTAGAAGAGACGTACAATAGCAAAACCAATTTTGGGTAAATAGACAAGTCAGGGGCATCGTAATACTTGAAGTTATTCTTCCCAGTTACTCTGTGAAAAACAGCATGGTGTTGTCAAACAGACCTGTGGATCAATGTAACAGATTAGAAGACTTAGAAACAATGTCAAACACAGTCAGCCATGTCATCTTTAACAAAGAGTCAAAACATGTTCACTAGAAGAAAGATAGACTTTTTAATAGACAGTGCTAGAAAAATTTTCTTCACATTCTGAAGAATAAAGATATGCCAATGTCTCTCATTATGCACTAAACTACAATAAAAATGGATGAAAATTCTACCTATGGAAACAGAAACTATAAACCTGTGGGCAAAAATATAGACAAATCTTTTAAAAATATAGACATTAGCAAACTTTTGTTTAAACTTCATGAACAGAAGGCTGATTCCGCAGAAAATAATATGAACAAACAACAAATGATATCTCACCTTATTAAATAGCCATTTCATGGAGAAATAAGAATCAGTAGAGTGAACAGGAAACCTACAAAATACAAAACAAATTGCTTGTTTGTTCCTCATCATAAGGGTATAATTTTTAGAACACACAAAGAATGGAAAAAAGATCAGATCCAATCTAAAAATAGGCATCTGAGATGAATACACATTTCTGATAAAGAACTGAAAATGGCAAATAAGCATAGGAAAAAATGTTTAATATCAGTGGTCATTAAAATCATGCTAATTCAAACAACATTCATATTCTACCTTATCAAGAAAATTATTTTTAATAAAAATATCAACCAATATCAAATACTGGAGGGGCTATGGGGAAAGAAGAAAGCTTCACAATTTTTAATGGAAGTTTGCACTGGTGCAACCACTATGGAAATCAGTGTGGCAATTCCTCAAAAGTCTTTTGATGTTTTTAATGAACTACTCTGAAAGAATTAAAAGCATTGTTCTGCAGCAATATATACACACCCATATATACAGCAACACCGTGTGTAATAGCTAAATCTTGGAAGCAACCCACTTGCCCATAAATCCAAGAACTGGTAAGGAAAAACTTGTTTTCAAACAATGGAGTACTACTCAGATAAAGGATGACACATAGACATTCATACATAAATTGATGCACCATGAGACCATGGTCCTGGGTGAAAGAAACAGGACATGCATATATAAAAACTACATTTTCTCTCTGGTGTGAGAAATTGAAAGTGTACATAATCACCAAAGTGTATAATAGATATTGTGAAACTGAAGAAATTGTTCCAAATAAAGGGGAATTAGAGAAGAGCGAGGGGAGAGGAAGGAAAGACAAAGGAAAAAAATGAGACAAAGATGACAAAGTGGAAACAAAGCTTTATAAACTTGGGAGAAAAGGCTTAAGGAAACAGTAGAAGAATCGGGAAAAAGGAGAAACTAAGATATATCAGTTTCACATACAGATTCCCTCTTTGTGATCATTATGCAAATCTGAAATGTACAAATGAAATTCACACTACCAAAGACTGCTTTCTGTCTCAATTTGTCATTAGTTGACCTGTGCCTAGAAATCAGAATTTAATTTCATTCCTTCACCTTCTCCATTCATGTCACCTTTGGGACATGTCTCAGTGTTTAGGCGGCTTGATAACTGTGTGATTTCCACTTTCATCATGACTTGTATAGTCTTTAGTTGTTTCATTTTTAATCTTAGAATTAATTAAGCTTTTTCTTGGATCATTGATTATTTTTCAAACTTTGGAAGGCACTCCCTTGATCCAAACACTCTGCTTTGTTTTTATAAGTGGCAGTTTCAACATGATCTTTAACCAAACTTCAGTGAGGCTTTACCTAAACTAATTCCTATACACAGAATATAATATATAATCAATACATAAAGGGGATCAAATTTATCATCGTTTTTTCCTCTAAAATATCAACTTTCCATGGTTTTTTTTTTATTTAGTTTTATTTTATTGAAATACAAATGTCAATCAGACAGTTTCAAAACACCATAACCATACAGAGTCGATGAAATAATGCATTGCAAACTGTTTTCATAACGTTTTGGTATTGTACAAGGTGCATACATGATATTATATTTACAGGTATTTATGTAGCTGAATTATATCAAAGATTCAATAATTAT
>PVKA01040658.1:0-18610 GCA_004027165.1 Ctenomys sociabilis | reverse complement strand
AAAAAAAAAAAAAAAAAAAAAAAGAATCCCTGGCTCTGCATGCCACACTGCCAACACCTCCAGCACCTTGAGCCGGCAATCATGTCCAGGCATGGTGGCAGGCGCCTGTAATCCCAGCAGTAGGGAGGCAGAAATCAGGAGGATCACTATGAGTCTGGGCTGTGTAATGAGACCCTACACACACACACACACACACACACACACACACACGAGACTGTAAGATTTAAGAATCCATTTAACATTGGATGGTTCAACAACCAGCAAAATTTCTCGTGACATGTAGCAACTTTATTTTCCTTGATGAACTCAGAACTCTTGCATAAATTTAATAATGTGTTATGTACCCCAGGGTATCTGATTTATGAACTTGAGCTGAATGACTGAACTCAATACAAAAAAAAAAAACAGTTGCAAACTCTGTCTATAGTTTTCTAACCATCAAGGAGCTAAGCTCTTTTGGTCCCTGGAGAAGCTACAAATTCTAAAATGAAGCGCCCTCTGCTCTGGTTTCTGCTTCTCAGCATTTCTCTCCTGTTTTCACATACTTGTGCTGCTTTAAAATTAAATCTAAGAAACTCATTCCATATTTTTCATCATCTGCTTTTGTAAGTGAATGTTATGGATTTATGGTCTAGGATCCTTTGATATTAGGTTAGCAAACTATGCTGGCTTCACTTATTTTGTTTCACTTTTCCTTTTTTTTCTTACATTTATGAGGCCTTGATAATTTGATTTATTAAAACACCATGGTCAAGGGAACTGATGCCACTTGCATTGTTGGAAAGTGGCAGGAAACTTCGGGCACTGTTCCTCACTGGCTTGTTCTGTCCACTGTGTACACACCCCCACCCTTGGTCTTCAGGGAAGTTAAGCATTAAGCAAAATGTTAAGGCACACCCTAAGGATTTTCCTTCCTAAGACATTTTAGGGGTTTTGATTTGGAGCCCATAACCCCAATATGTTTTTGTATCTGCTGAGGTATACAGAGTAATCAGGGCCAGCCAAATAGCTCAGCAAATTAAATAGCCTGCAAGCAGGCTCAGGGGCTGGGGGTTCGGTCCCTGGGGTGCACTGAGATGGCAATTGAGACTGACATTGGGTGTGGTGGCATGATCCTGTAATCCCAGCTCTTGGGACACTGTAAACAGGCGGATCACTATGAGTCTGTAGACCCTTCCCTAAAATACAAAAAATAAATAAATAAAACAGAATAATCAGCTAGGGTTTTGGGGCGGTTATTTATTGTTATCAGAAAACAAATGTTGGGCTGACCAGATAACTCAGTGGATTAAAGTGCCTGCTTTGCCGGGCGTGGTGGCGCATGCCTGTAATCCCAGCACTCCGGAGGCTGAGGCAGGAGGATTGTTGTGAGTTCGAGACCAGCCTGAGCTACAAAGTGAGCTTAAAGCCAGCCTGAACTGCATAGCGAGACCCTGTCTCAAAAAAGACAAAATAAAATAAAAAAAAATAAAGTGCCTGCTTAGGCAGACACAGGGGCCAGGATTCAATCCCCTGGGCAAGCTGTGCCAGCCCTGCCCCCAGGGTGCTCTGAGACAGTGATTGAGACTGGACATGGTGGCATGTGCCTGAAATCCCAGCTCATGGGAGGCTGAAAATAGGCAAATCACTATGAGTCTGATCTGTGTAGTGAGTAGACCCTGCACTAAATACATAAAAATAAATAAATATATAATGATTCTTCTTCCCCTGTAGTGACTGTGGATCATATATATTAAACATTGGATTTCTCACTGTATCCCTTCAAATGCAAGGATAAATACAGTGTAGAACTTCTCAGCACTAGAAGATATATATAGAGATAGGTAGATAGATATAGATATGTGGAAAAAAGAAGAAAAAGGTTTTATTGGAAATGCAGAGGAAAAACAGGAAAGGACACCAGCTCAGGTATCCAGAGGGGCACACTCTGATGCAGGGGTTCAGAGGGGCCCCTTTGCAGGAGCAGGACCCAGCTTTCAAAGATGAGCTGGTGTGCTGGGGTCGCCCGATCATTGCCTCAGTCCTGCAGTGTTCATGGCTGAAGGATGGTGTATCAGGAAATGTGCTAAGTGCCTCAGTTTTTTTTTTAACCTCCCCAAGCTCTATGGAGATAGAAATTGTTACCCCAGTTTTTCAGGTGTGAATGGAGGCACAGAGACATTGAATAACTGTACTAAGCCACACGGCTCAGCGGCAGAGCCTGTTCTGAGCTGCATGATTCTCCTCTGATCCACCACTTCCAGTTAACTTTTGCAATCAGTATGAATGAGATCTGTATGACCATTATAAAAGCTCTTTTGGTTTCTTCAAGAATAATTTCATAGATAGAATATGTAAGACTTGATTATAATTACAAAAAAAGAATGAAAATATCATCCACTTTGTTCACAGAAAAACAGTAAACAGAAGTTGTCGGGGGGGGGGGGGGCAGAAATTGACCAGAAAACAAATTATAGGGTTAGAGAAATGGCTCAGTGGAGTAATCACTTCTCTGGTTCTGCCAAAAAAAAAAAAGAAAGAAAGAAAAAAAAGTGTATATTTTTCCTCATATTTCCCACTGGAAGGTATACTAATTAACATCCTCATATCAAAAAGCTATATTCTTAGGTTATAAAAATAGCTAATAGAACTAAAAATAAAAATGTGCTAATTCAAATTGAAAGAGTTTAGTATGAGTCAAAAATATTGTTGTCTTGGTACCAGGAATCAAGCTCAGGGCTTTTTGCTTGTCAGGCAGGTGCTGTGCTGTTGAGCCATATCTCTGGCCCCCAATTTTTTTATTTTTCAAAGCAGCAACTAGTAGTTTCTTTAACTGGATAAACCAGAAAACAGTAAAAGCATGAGATCTGAGGTACAGAGTTGACTGTCAGGAAATGACAATTATAAACAAGTAAAAGCTCTTTACCTGTGAAAAGAAGGCCTGGGTTGGGTATTGAGTTTGTTCTTTTTTTACTTTTTAGTTTATGTCTTTCCATTTTAATGATTATTTCCATGTGTACTTGTTACTTTATGATAAGAATCCTACCCGTTCCTTCACTTGGGTAAGTCAACCTTCACTTGGGTAAGTCAACAGCTAGGTTTGAATTCTACTCTGTGTGTGTGTGTGTGTGTGTGTGTGTGTGTGTGTGTGTGTGTGTGTGTATGTGTGTGTGGGTGCGCGCGCATTGGGGGAGGGTGATATGGACATTTATTTAGTACTTTTGGTCTGTTTTCAGCCTTTTCTGGTGTCTTTTATGCTTTATCTACTTGAATCACCACAATAGCCCAGTGAAGTTAATTCCTAGCTCTACTTTCTAAAAAAATACAAAGACTGGCACGTGTCTGTAATCCCAACTCTTGGGAGGCGGTAAATAGGCAGATCACTATGAGTCTGATTTAGTAGTGAGATCCTGAACACCCTGTAAACCCTTCCCTAAAATACAAAAAAATAAATAAAATAAAATAATACAGATAGCTTATTTTTGAGCAATTGTAGGTTTACAGGAAAATGTAGTAGGAAGAATAGAGTTAACATTATTCTTACCCTCACACATCTGCCCAGTTTCTCCTGTAATTAACATCTTGCATTACTACTGCTCTTGTTCTGATGGATGAGCCAATATTGATAGTGTTGTGAACCAAAGTCATGGATGAGATCAGAATTCTCCCCTGGAGCCGGGCCTGGCAGTGTACACCAGCAACCCCTGTGACTCTAGAGACTGAGGCATGGGAGATTTAGTGATTTTGTGAGCCTCTGTCTCAAAATAAAATAATAAAAATTATTTCTTTAAATGGGGATGTAGCTGGGAATGCAGCTCCATGCACAGGCCTCAGTTCAGTCCCTGGTACTGGGGAAAAAAAAAAAACGATTCCCTGGCAGTGTTCTACATTCTATGAGTTTTGACAAATGCATAAAGTCACGTGTCCACGGCTACAGTGACACACAGAGCACGTTCGCTGCCCTAAAGCCCCTCAGCTCCACCTATGCAACTCTCCCTCAGCGGACTGTTCTAAAACCCGTGATTCCCATGTGCACCCTGCTGGCTGCTCCCACTTGCCCGCAAGTGAAGCAGGGCCCCTGCACCTGTTCCTGCTGTTACTGACCCCACTGCCTATGATAATAGTATCAGGAGCACTCTTCAAGCGCCTCACATCCTGCCACTACTGGCACTTGTCAGGGGAAAACCCAGACAGGATGAGAGCCACATTCCCAGCTGTCCCTGTCTTCCAAGGAAGAGAAACCCTACACCAGTAACTGAAGAGTGAAACCAGATACCCCAGGGAAGGGGTGAGGATGTCAGGTCCCTGGTGGTCTACAAGACAGGCACCAAGCCAGAAACCCAAAGTACCAGGAAAACCAGAACTGACATGCAGATAATGTTAGGTACCATCTCAAGCCTGTGGGGAACCTCGACTAACAGGACTAAGGATTTGTAAGGATTTGTGAAGCACTTGTATTGCAGAGTGATCCACAGCAGTGTGGAGCTCTCCTGCTTTCTGGATGAAATCAATCCTGAGTCCCAACCCAGCTTGGGGGCAGGCTCTCTTAGACACGGCTCAGCATGAGAACGTGAGAAGTTTCTCTGAGTGGTGCTTTTCAATCATTATAAACTATGACCTACAGTAAGAATATATTTCACATTGGTGTCTAGTGAACACTTGCAGTGTACACACATACACACACGTGCACACACACACACACACACTCTGCTAACACATCAGAAGCATGAGAGAGCTTACTAGAAATGCAGACTGTGGAGCTCATTGTGGACTAAATCAGAATCTGCACTCTAATAAGAGACCTAGGGAATTAGGATGGACATTAAAGTTTAAGAAGCATCGCTGGGGCTGGGGAAATAGCTCAGTGGTCTAAGCACCTGCCTGGCAAGTGCAGGGACCCTGGTTTGATCCCTGGTACCTCATACCATTCTGGCCGTGGAACCCCAGGCACCCAAAACCAGATGTGGCAGTGCACGCCTATAATCCCAATACTGTGTAGAGGGAGACCTTGTACTAAATAAATAAATAAATGATTTTAAAACTTTTTTCAAAAAAATTTTTCTGACATACACACACACACACACACACACACACACATACACATCAGATAGTCTCATTTCCTACATTTGAGACTATGTCTCCATACTGTGGCCCAATCCTATTTTCCACTACTCTCAAGACCACATACTCATAATGATAACTAACTGCCTTATATAGGCGACCACACTGTAAACACAAGTCTAGTGTCTTACACATATTAATTCTTTAACTGTCCCACCAATCATAGCCAGGAAGATGTCATTGTTTTGTAATTTGTGCATGAGAAAACTAAGTGCCAAATGGTTGAAACACTTTCCCTGGCCACAGAGCTAATCATTGGAAATGCAGAAGTATAAAAGAGCAGGAAGCCCACCAGGGATGGAAGATGTCGGCGGATGTCTGCATGACGGAAAGTGGGTGTGAGAGGTCTATGGATAAAACAGGCAGAGACACCTCTTTCTCTTCAATGCGGCAGCCGAGCAGCAGAAGCAGAGATGCAGACCCTTGTGAAGACCCTGGCGGGCAAGACCACCACCCTCGAAGTTGAGCCCAGTGACACCATTGAGAATATCAAAGCCGAAATACAGGACAAGGAGGGCACCCACCTGACCAGCAGTGTCTGATATTTGCCGGGAAACAACTGGAAGTTGGTCAGACTCTCTCTGACTACAACATACAAGAAGAGTCCACCCTGCACCTGGTGGTTCGCCTGCGAGGTGGGATCATCAAGCCATCCCTGCGCCCCCTGGCCCAGAAGTACGACTGTGACACGATGATATGCCGCAAGTGCTATGCCTGCCTGTACCCCCATGCTGTCAACTGCTGCAAGAAGAAGTGTGGCCACACCAACAACCTGCGCCCCAAGATGGTCAGGTAAAGCCCAACCAGCCCCTTGTCCAGAAGGGCACCACCTGTCCAACGTCCACAGTCTTGGGGCCTGAATAAAGCTTCCCTCCCTTGGCTAGAGAAAAAAAAAAACAGGCAGAGAGAGTTGAGAGCCCAAGTATCCTTCCTGGGGGGCTGCAGAGGTGACTGGAGCTGGGCTACCCTGCAGAACCATCAAGAGGCTCTGTGCTCAGAAATGACAGGTGTGTGCAGTTGTCAAGGTGATAACCAGGGGTGACCACTAGACAGCTGCTGTGCGCACACCCTTCAGACAAAGCCCGGACAGCTCGCTCACTCGGAGTGAAACAGCCTACCAGGTTTCCTCTACAATGCTTGAATTGGTCACCTGAGAGCAAGCCCGCTCTCCCCACATAGCTCCTATTCAGTTTTCCATTTGGACAAATGGAAAACTGTAGAGTCCTCCACATCTTAACGACTACACAGACTTCTATGCACAACTAAGTGATCAGGTACACAGACAAATTTGAAAGTCTGTCTCAGTCTCAGGCTCTGAGAAGTCACTTGAGGATGTGCTCCAGCAAAAAGGGGGAATAAAGTAAGAGAACATATATGCAACCTATACACTAATAATTCTTTTGAAAAATATAGTATTTTGCTATTTTCATTTTAGTTTATTAGCACGTGGGGGGGGCACAATGCTTCTATGCCTTGTGGGAAATTGTCCAGAACACGTCTTAGCTCCCTCTTGCACACCCACCCCTTCCTTCCCTGCCCTTCCACTCGTCTCCTGATCCCCTTCCTGTTCTGGCACTTATCAGTAGTTGGTGTTCCTTGGGTGGAGTTGGTACGTGTGTGTAACACCTCCTGCTCCTTTCTTTCTCCCTCCCACCACCCTCCATGGCTGCCTCCTGAGACCATGAAGTTAAGTGAAATCAATCAGACACATGAGCTTGAAGATCACGTGGTTCTCTTACGTGAGAATCCCAGAATAAAGGTAAAGAGCAAAATTAAAGACAGCAGCAAGTAGAGAGATAGATGCTTCTCAGAGGGAAACGGGATTGGGAGATATGCACTAACAGCTCTGATCCAGGGGAGCCGGAGCAGATCCGCAGAGCGGGAAGGCAGGCCTAGAGGCAAACCCAACAGGCTGCAGGAGGAAGGAAGAATCCAGAAGGGAGGTCTCTGGAGGGAGGGGAGGGGAAATCAGCAGAAAAGGAGGCATGGGAGAAAGCTGGGAAAATAGCAGGGAAAGGAAAAAAGAAAACTCAGAGATTAAAAACACAACAACTACACATCATGATAGGAAGCAATTGCTGGATATAAGAGAAGAGATTCCTTATTCTCCGTACTGTGAATATTCTACCCAATTTGAGGTTTGGTTGAGGTATAGGGTGGATGTTTAAGTTTTTAAAAATTTATTAGAGTGAAAGATGTATTAAGGGATATTAATCCCCCTCAAAATACTCCCTCTCAATTTAAACACACTTATCCCACTGTTCTTGTCTCTTACTAGAGCAATTCTGGGCATCCTCTTTTCTTTTTTTTTTTTGTGGAACTGAGGATTGAACTCGGGCCCTTGCACTTGCCAGGTAAGCACTTATTCTACTGAGCCATCTCCCTGGCCTCCTATGGACATCCTCTTTTTTGAGCATCTTTACAAGGTATACTTTCTGTTTGTCTTTTTATTTATTATTTGGCACAGGGGGATGCCTCTGTCTCAGCCACCCCAGTGCTGGAATTATAGGTGTGTGCCACCATGCCCAGTTTTGGTGGTTGGCACAGAGCAGGGCCCGGCACGGCATGTGGTACTGGGGATCCAATCTGGGTCCTTGCACTTGCCAGGCAGGCACTTAGACCACAGAGCTGTCTGTCTCCCCAGCCCTACAAGGTATAATTTTAAAAATATGAATGCTGCTGCTGAGTTGCCATCTGACACAAAGGCCCTCAGCAGAAGTAGACCCCATGGTCCCACTAGAAGGACTTTTCTCTTCCTGCACTGTGAGCTAAATTGGCCTCTTTTCTTTATAAAACATCCAACTTCAGGTGTTTCATTACAGTAATAGATAATGGACTGACTCCTATGCCAAAAACCCTTAATGATAACCCTTCTGTATCATTCAAGTTAGCAAAACAGAAGCACTAGGAGTGCTGTGGCACGCGGCTTGTGGTGCAGGGACTGGAGCCCATGCAACGGTGCAGGTGGGGGACGGAGCCCCACTGTGCTCATGTCTGTGCATCTCGCACAGTGCTATGTCAGCAGCTGGGAAAGGAAGCGGAACATGTGGAAGGGCAAAGGCAGACTGGAGCCCAGGGAACACCTGGAACCCAGGCAGGCAGGCTGGAGTCCACTCCACCAAGTCTTTTAGCCTTTGCGGCCTTCCTACTTGGCAACCTGCTGAAGAAGCTGGAGCCTTTTTGCTCAGGAGAGAGGCAGTGACTGGTAGCCAGGAACTGGAGAAGCTGAAGGAGGAGCTAGGGAAGTTGCGGGTGTGGGTGCTGGGTGAGCCAGCAGGGCAGCAGCCCCAGGAGGAGGGCCCCACACCCACCTCCAGGGCGCAGGCGAGAGGCATCCCATTTCACAGGCTCCTAGAACCTAACAGAAAAGGACATTCTGAGAAAGGCAGTTCCAGCTTAGCCAAGCCAATGCAGTACAAAACCACTGCGTGTCCTTGCACAGAGCTGACTAGGTTGTGGCAAAGCTCTATTTCTTCTTAAAATTCTGCCCGATACCTCACAGGATGCCCTGCACACGGCATACACTCCAGAAGTAGGGTCCGTTGTGGTGAGGTGTCCTTAGCAGGCTTGTTGGTCTGCAGTCATGTGAGCAGGAAAGCCAAACACAGCTGTGCCGCCCTCGAGCGAACACTGACGGGTCCCTAAGTGACAGCAGCCCACTCCCCGCCTCCTTAATTGCTTCTCCATTGGAGCTCTGGAGTTGCCAAGTACCCCATTCATTTCATATCCCTCCACACTCAAGATTGTTGATGATCTGAAATCATGTCAAAGAGATTTGAATAAAAGTGGAAAAAATGTTAAGATCAACAGTAAAACCTCTTGAAACTTAGAGTGGAAAAACTGACCCAAGCTAACCTGTCACAGTACTAGCCAAGAAGGTAGTAATTATAACAGGAGGGGAGGAGCCATGCGTTGCCGCCCAGGTGAAGAGTCTGCCAGCCGCCCCCGTATTCTCAGCACCAGAGACTTCTAAATCCCACTTCAAATCTCGTAATCCCCATGGTCCTTGACAGCTGAGGGTGACGTCATCCCTGCTGCCGTGTCAGACAGAGGCCTTCTGCGCTGGAGCCAGCCCTGTTGTGGTCTAGCAGGCCTGTGGCTTCCAGGGTGACTTAAGAAATCCACTAGCACATGGAAAAAACAAAACCGTAAAAAACAATGATCTCTTTCCCTCCTTAGTATGTAGATGTCATCCACTTTGGAGCTCAGTGAGGAGAGAGTGGCCCTACATCACTGAAGGACTTGTGGAGTGCTTCCAGTATTGCTGAAGGCCTAGAACTTTCTGTTGCAATGAGGTTACAAGGATGGCACCATCAGGTGGTAGACAAGTGCACCAATTTTGAGGGATTTTTCTACCCTAAATAGCCTATAAAAATGGGAACAGGAAGGGCCACAGAGATAGCTCAGAAGACTAAGGGCCTGCTTAGGCAAGTGCAGGGACCAGGGTTTGATCCTTGGTCTCACATGCTACACTGGCCCCCCTCTCAGGGTATGAGGAGACAGCCACTGAGTCTAGGTGGGGTGGGCCATGCCTGTAATCCCAGTGCTGGGGAGGCTGAAAACAGAAGGATAACTACGGGTATGAGCTGTGTAGTGAGACCCTGTACCAAATACATGAATGAAAAATAAATAAATAAAATGGAAACAGAAAATACAAAGACCAATGTGTAGGCATGACCAGATCTATGTATTGCTGGTATTTACTGGAGTCATTTAAAATTCTCTAGATTTATTCCTAGGACTTTCAAAAAACAGATGCCCTTTTCTTTCTCTATTCTCTCTGCATTCTATGTCTACCTATCTATTTGTATTGATTTATCCATCTATATCTAGATAGTGTATCGTAATTTGAAAGTTCTACTCAGTGTAGTGGCATCCATCCATCCATCCATCCAACATTTCATGAGAAATTGCTATGTGATAGGCACTGTGCAAAGTACTGCATATTAAGGCTAGATGGAGCTTCTGACCTCTAGATAGTACCAGTTTACTGGTGAGAATGGCCTTATTTATTTATTTATTTATTTATTTATTTATTTATTTATCTTGTACTGAGGATCAAACTCAGGACCTTGTGCTTGCCAGACAGGCACTTATCCCAGTGAGCTATCTCCCTGGCCCAAGAACAGCCTATTTTAAATGGACAAATTGCAACATACTAAGTGCAAAGGCAGAATAGAGGGGCCAGGGAGAGAGCAACTCTCCATACTGAGGTAACATTTCCCAGTTGTGTCAGAGAACCAGCCTTGGACACATGTTTTCCAAGCCATGAAATATCCTTGTTGATCACTTTGAGTTAGTTTTGCTGTGTTGAGTTAATTCAATAGAATGAGAAGCCATCTTCAGTGCAAAAATGATACCCTTATATCAGAGAGGAAGGGTTGGATGGATGGAAGACAGCACAGGGTTTGGGAAGGCTTAGCTCTGCCTGACAGGCTTAGCTCAGCTGCTCCTCCTCCCTTTGCTCTTTGCTGTTTTCCACTGCCATGAGCTGCTGCCCTCTGCCATGTGCCACTCTACCTCAGAGCCCGCCGAGTATGGGCTGAAACCTCCACTAGAGTTTAAATGTGCTGATTCCCTTGTGAACTAAATAAACATTTCGTTTCTTAATTTGTGTGTCAGGTATTTTGTCCCAGCAATGAGCAAAATAACTGAGACATGGATGCATGTGTTTGCCAGCTCTCCCAAAACTTCTCTCTTCCCCTCTCTTCTGTTACCTATTTCGTTTTAAAATGGGCAGAAGCAATCACCAAGTCAAGCAAGAGTTTCCTTTCCTTGTCCTTTTGGTGGATTAAGCCATCCCACCAGGAGGTTCATCTGAATTGTTAGGAAACCCACATTCCAATGTCCATAAAATCCCATGCCTGCCTCAGCAGGGGAAGGAGGGTGCAGAGTCGCCAAACTTCACACTCCTATAGTGCCTGCTCAGTCTAAATTTGGACCCAGATGCAAACAAGGGTCCTGTGCTCATTTATAGCTGGCAAGAGGCAACTGCTTGGTTTGTGAAAAAGGACTTCATGGCCATCAAATGCTGTTACACTGCCACATGGTGATGAGTTTAATGTAAATGAATCCGAAACATCTGGGTCAGATTTCCTCTCAAACAAACAGGGCTAGAAAATGAGTGGGCCAAAAAATATTTTCTGACAAAGGCCTTTCAGGGTATTTCTGAGCCCAGGCTGTCTGCAAATGGTGGTTCAAGAAAAAGGACAACGGGTGTAAGAGAGGCCTGCTGCTTCTGCTCACAGCAGAATATCAGAGGTGTTTTCTCATTTAAGAAGTGTTTGTTTACTACAGTGCTTGGAATTGAGTGCTGAATGCTCTACAACTGAACTATATCCTCAGCACTTTTGATTTTTTTTTAGTCTAAGAGAGTGTTTCCCTAAATTGCCTAAGCTGGTCTCGAACTTGTAACTTCCCCCACCCCCACCTCAGCCTCCTAGAGTGCTAGAAGTACATGCCACAGTGCTTGGCCTGAGAACTGTATATTGATCCCCTACCCCAAGGCAGCTTTTCTGCTGTGGTCTAGGGGGTGCAAAAGGGAACACCCCCCACCTCTGGGAACTTTGATCTGAGAGGCACAGGTCTGTCCAGGCCGTTGGCACAGAATCTGGCGGCTGGGATGGGTGCTGTGGGCACTCAAGGAAGCCCTTGGGGGCACAACTGAGTGTGTGTGGATTGAGAAGGTGTCTCTGGGAAAGTGGTCTCACTAAGAATGTTGCTGGGCCACACTCCTTAGAGCCAATCTGAAGGTCAGCAACTGGTAGGACTTCAGGAAATACTTTTTAAGGGAATGGCATCTCCAAACAGATACAAGGAGGTGATTGGCAGGAGCAAACAGCTTGCCCAAGGTCCGGGTGTGAAAGAGTTTGGATGGTTTGCAGAAAGGAGGGTCAGGAGATCAGAAGCTGAAAAGAGTGCTAGTGGAGGAGGATCTTGGGAGCGCTGTCAAAGGTTTATGATTTGTCTTAAGGGCCTTGAGACAGCCCTGTAGAATTCTGAGCAAAAAATGGTACAATCAGAGTTTGTTTTGGGAAAGCCAGGCAGAGTGGTACACCATGAAATTGGAATCCAGGAGGCTGCTTCCCGCGGAAATGAGAAAGCACATCAGCTAGGACTTGGGACGGAAAGGAAGGACAAGCCCTGGACAGGTCCCAGGGAGGTGCAGGAGGTGACCTAGGACGACTCCGTGCTCACATGAAGAGAGGAAATGAAGGGAATGCGGGGCCCATCCTGTGACAAGGATTCTTCAAGCAGCTCAGAGAGGGGAAGAAGCTGAACATGGGTCTAGCTTCAGGGTAAAAATCCCACAGAGGATAGCTTTGTCCTGACCACGTGAGGAAGCTCTCACATACCTCAGTGTCTAGTTCATTTACTTATTTACACTAAATTGTTCAATATAGGACAGACGGCAAGTGCCAAGTGAGCGTAAAACAAAAGATCACAGGAAGATCGAAGCGAAGAAAAATGAAAACCAAGAATAGAATAGGGGAATAACAGAAGAAAGGAGCCAAGAATGGGGCTCAAATGAGTTTACATTCTTCATAGGTGGGCTGCGTGCATGCCTGGCTGCGCCGTGAAGGGGAAATTGGGCCGATTATTCAGGAAATAAATATCATCTTCAAAAGTGCAACTATTTTTAAAGCTAGACTACAGCAGGGATTTCTTTCAGGAATTTCCTTTCTCATAAAAGGGCCAGTCTATTGCTTTATAAATACCCTCCTTACATCTTCCTTAAGAAAACAAATTTAGCATACACTTGCTTTTCAGTTTTTGCTTTTCATGGTCACATTCCTCGTGGTGGTTGGTAGATGTGCGCGAGGCACCTTGTTTCTTTCCTCATCCCCACTCCCATTCCCCGCCCCCTGCCCCTCTACCCCTTAGTCCCTCTCTCATGTGCAAATGATCTACCTCCCACACGTACTCCCATGCACTCTGATGACAGCTCCTCCAGACACAGCTCAGCAATCTGTACCTTGCGGGAGGTGGGCTGTGTGCCCGGTCTCTGCTGGCCTTCACCTCATCGCTGGGCAGACTTTAGAAGGATCCCGCGGAGTATTTCTTGAAAAGTAGTCCTAGCCCTCCATCTTCCATCCTTCCTTGAACATTGTTCTTTGCAGCGGAATGCTCCCTAAATGCTAACCCATGACAGGATTCTGTTATTTGTGTCATTGCAGTAGCTTTTAGCTGGGTATGGTTGTGCAAGCCTGTAATCTCAGCACCGAGGAAGGCTGAAGCAGGAGGGTGGCAAGTTTGAGTCCCACCTGGGAAAATAAGTAAGATTGTCTTAAAAATACATACATACATACATACATACATACATCTGGGATGTCCTTTGGTAGTGGTAGCCCCTCGGCTCCATCCTCAGCCCCGGAAAGTAAAATTGTAGTTACTCTCTATTTCCAAGTGAATAACGCCTATGTGCCTTTGTAGACATTTTTCCTGAAGTTAAGTTTGTGAAAACTGTCAGAATCTAAATGGAGTTACTTGTGACAATCTTAGCAAATACAGTAATACACTATATACACAAGAAATGTGAGCAGTATGCAGTTCAAGCACGTACTAATTGACATACAAAAAGAAATAATAAGAGCATGAGGTTGTGAAGAAGAGGACCTCATGTGTGCAGACCACAGGATCAATACATACAGTCGAATGCTTAAAAATTTTAACACAATGCAGGTCATTGCCATTAATTCCCCTCAAAACTCACCGACGTCCCCAAATACATATGTTTTTCCCATCATTCTGGCCACTTTCTGAGGCCCTGCGGGGAGTCACTCTTTTGCATGTCCTTCATTATGCCATTGTGGGTGTCTCAGTGTCCTGAACTGATTCAAAGCACTCACCCCTCATGGTCATTTTGACTTCAAGGAAGAGTTGGGAGTCATGTGGTGCCAGATCTGGTGAACAGAGTGGGTGGGGAGACGCTGTCACGTTTTTATTTAACAGTAAGTATGATGGGAGGTGATCAAACAGCACAGGGAATGTTTACATTTAAACTGTTATTACAAGGGCCAGCGCCATAGCTCAGCAGACTAAGCGCCTGCTTGGGCAAGTGTTGAGCTGTCCACTGAGACCAGGCGTGATGGCGCACGCCTACAATCCCAGTGCTGGGGAGGCTGAAAACAGGAGGATTGCTAGGAGTCTGAGCTGCGCAGTGAGACCCTGCACCAAAAACATTTTAAGAAATTAAAATGTTATAAAAGGCACATTGCTATTATGCTCCTTCAAAATATACCCCTTGCTCCAAACACATTCTCTCACCATTCTTGGCAGTGTGTCTTACACTGCAATATGCTGTTTTTTTAACTTAAATATTCACATCTTTTGATCACCTGGCATATGCCTGATAACAACGACTGTCACAAGCATCTTTACCAGAACCACAGCCTTGCCTAAAGCCGCACAACCTGGCACAAGAACTGCTTCTCAGAGACCATGTGCCACTTCTGCCCCATCGCCCACCTGTCCAGAGCTGGACTGACGACAGCCTTGCATACTGACCAATCATTGTAGCCAAGAATGGCTAGTTCCGAATAGCTTTGTCCCCTGCCCATTTTACCTGTTAATATGTTTGTTTGCCCTGGATACACATATCATTTATTATAGTGGATGTGTTCCCATTGCAGTGTTTGTTCCTGATTAAGGTCATTCTTTGGAGAATCTCTGTTAATTAGTCTGAGAAGTTTACTGTGGGCTTATGTCCATGGACAAGTCAGAGGCATACATGAGAGTGCTTTGCACACCGCTACCTCTTGGTAAGCCAATGACACAGCAGTGGATGGAGTGCTATCTCCTCAAACTCTGCTTGAACCTGCCAGAGTGTGAGGGAGTGAGTTACCAGAGTCCAGTGCTCTTCCTATCCTAGCTTTAGGCCAGGTGAGGAAACTTTAGGAGTTTCACCCCAAAGCCCAGCTCCACAAGGCAACACAACTGATTTGGAAATATCTGTACTGAGCAGCATTACTCTCCTTTCTACCCTCCACAGGAAACTGGATGACTGTTGTAGAAATATCTGGTCTGTGTCCCTGGCTCCTAGCACAGATTTGCTATGAACCTTGGGATTTCCTGAGTGACAGGAATGTTATCCATCATCCCTGGTGAGTTTCTTCTGTTGTATCTGAGTTGACGCTACTGAGGTAACTGAGAGAGGGGCTCCTGGGTAATCTCCAGGGACTGCTTTAAAGGCTAAATGGTTGGGAGCCTGGAACCAAGCCTTGGGCCCCACTTGCCCACCTCAGGAAGAGGGAGAGACACTGGAGTTGAACTTCATAACCATTCTTTTTTGGTTGTTATTTGTTGCTGTTTTGAGACAGCTGAGTAGTCCTAGCTGCTGTTTAATGCCCTAGGTGTCCCAGGCTGGCCTAGAGCTTCTGATCCTTCCACTTCCCTGGTGCTAGGACTTCAGGCGTGCCCCACCATGCCCAGTTTATAACACTGCTGTAATTGCGAGAGTCAACAGATTCTCGCATTGGTGAACGTAGACCCTGCTGGACAGGGCTGGCACCCCACCATCGTGAGGACAGATGGCCTCTGCTCAGGGTCCTTTTAGACTGCCTTATGTATTGCTTCTTCTAGCTAAATAATGTACATCCTTTATCATAAACCCAGCAAAGGGAAGTACAGGTAAGTAAAGGTAAGTTCAGGTAACTTTTTCCAAATTCCATGAGCTATGTTTCCAAAATACCAAACCTGAGGCTGGCGTACTTGGAACCCTCAAATCACAAGCAGCTCTATAAAAGTACAGGTTCATGGTCACTCACAGCTTGCCCTGTCACAAGGGCAATCATGTAGAACAGAGATTGTAACCTGTAGGGTTGTTTCTGAGTTGAATCAGATTTGACTCAATTGTTAGACATCAAGCTGGCGTTCAGAGAATCTTAGAGAAGCAAATCATACAAAAGGGACCAACTTAGGCCTGAATCAGTTGAACACTAGGGCCTTGTGCCAAGGATAACACCTTGGGATTAGAAGGGATGACTGATAGCCCTCTTTTGATGATTATTAATCAAGGACCTGTGGTCTTGTCTAATGATTAGTGTAACATATTAGTGGCATTGATTTATAAAATAATTCTTATTTTCTACCCTGTGGAGCAGGACTTCATTCAAAAGTGCTCGAGGTTTTTTAAAAATATAACTCATAAATAAGATGAACTTGGAAATACGTTTGTTTTACTTAATACTTTCTTTCCTGCCCCATGATGTAACCATTCTAGAAGACCCGGTTTTCTTAGTATTTATGGTGCAAGTTCTTCCTGAGGATCAGATTATGAATCAGGGCTGGACTCAGTTGGGTGGCTTAGCCAGTAAATAACCCTAAAGGATAGAAAATGTTTATATTCCATAGTATTTACTAGGCACCCAGTGGGACTCCTAGTGGATTTCTCTAAGACATAGTGGAGAACAAAATACAGGTTTACCACCCCTAATCCAAAAACTCTCAAATTCAAATTCTTCTAAAAGCCAAAACTTCTTTGAGCTCTGACTTGATGTTGTGAATAGAAAATTCCACACTGTGAAACTTTTTTCCATTTAGTAAAAATATTCCATAAAATTATATATAGGCTACATGTAGAGGAGCACATGAAAGGAGTGAGGGGATGGCCAAATAGCTCAGCGGATTAAAGTGCCTGCAAGCAGGTGCAGGGGCTGGTGGTTCGATCCCTGGGCCTGCCATGCTGGCCCCACCCCAGGGCACACTGAAACTGGGCATGGTGGCACACGCCTGTAATACCAGCTCTTGGGAGGCTGTAAACAGGTGAATCACTATGAGTCTGATCTAATGATTAGTGTGGTCTCGTCTCATGAGTGAGACTCTGAACACCCTATAGACTCTTCCTTAAAAAAGAAGAAAGGAATGAATATTGTGTTTAGATTGGGTGCCACCCCAGACATTTCATTCTATATGTACAAATATTCCAAAATGCAAAAGTATGTGAATTCTAAAACATTTTTGATCCTAATGAATTCACACTTCTACCAGCAACCCAGTCTAACAAGGGCTGTTGAATTGGCTGACAAAATTCAATAGAGTTAAATTTTCTTGGGGCTGGCTAAATAGCTCAGAGGACTAAAGCACCTGCAAGCAGGCACAGGGGCCAGGAGTGTGATCCCAGGGCCTGCTGTGCCAGCCCTTCCCCCAGGGCATGCTGAGACACAATTGAGACTGGGTGTGGTGCTACACACTCTTGGGAGGCCGTAAACATTGGGAATCACTATGAGTCCGATCCAGTAGTGAGACCCTGAACCCCTGTACACCTTCCCCTAAAATACAAAAAAATAAAAATAAAAATAAAATTTCTTAAACACATAACCAGCTTTAGTAGTTGTTGCTAAATTACTCTATTTATTTATTTTTATTTATTTGTCTTTTTGAAACAGGGTCTCACTATGTAGTGCAGCCTTGCCTTGAGCTCACTTTGTAGTACAGGTTGGTCTTGAACTCACAACAATCCCCCTGCCTCAGTCTCCCAAGTGCTGGGATTTCAGGAGTGTGCTACCATGCCCAGATAGATTTAATAATTATTATCTTCTTTGTCATCTGATTTAACATAATTTTTGCTCCTTTGCTCATTCTTCTACAATAATACAAAATATTTGAAAAATATTTTTAAATAATACAAATTATTTAAAATATTCCATAAAATTATGCATAGGCTGCATGTAGAGAAGCATATGAAATGCTCATGCCTCAGGACCAGGGAGATGGCTCAATAGAATAAGTGTTTGCCTGGCAAGTGCAAGGGCCTGAGTTCAATCCCTGGATCTGCAAAAAAAAAAAAAAAAAAAGAAAAGAAAAGAAAAAGAAATGCTCATGCCCCTTAAAATTTGACACTTAGATCTAGCCAGATAGGTCAGCGGACTGAAATGCCTGCTTAGGCAAGCACAGGGGACTGGAGTTCCATCGCCACACCAGACTGGCCCTGCCCCTGAGGCTCGCTGAGAGACTGGGCATGGCGGCACGCACCTGTAATCCCAGTGTCTGGGAGGCTGAAAAAAGGAGGATCACTATGAATTTGATCTGTGCAGTGAAACCCTGTAGACCCTATACTAAATACAGTATTTTAAAAAATTTACACTTGTCTGCATTGTGTCATCTGAGTATCAAGCACAACAGTTTGGATTTAATACTTCTTAATGCATCAAACTTGTTTTTATTTTGTATTGACTCTAAGTTTATTTTTACTTATAAATCTATTTGGTACGATAGTAAAACAGCCATATCAGCCTTCATTTGTTTTTTGGTTTTGGCCTGGTAGATGTTTATCTATTACTTTCAATCTTTCTGCATCATAAAGAATTTCTGTAAGCATCATATAATTGGGTTTCCTTCTTACATTCATCTTGATTACCAGCATACCTTTCTAAAAGATTCTATTTTAGAGAAAAACGATACAGAATTTCAAAACAAGATAGTAGGAAATTTATCAATGATTCATATATTACATATTGTTATCTCCAAAGATAACAGTTGCTCAGATTATAAAATATAGGTATGCAAAATT
>PVKA01040657.1:0-18602 GCA_004027165.1 Ctenomys sociabilis | reverse complement strand
TTTTTTTTTTTTTTTTTTTTTTTTTTTTTTTTTTTTTTTTTTTTTTTTTTTTTTGTCTTTTTGAGACAGGGTCTCACTATGCAGTTCAGGCTGGCCTTAAACTCACTTTGTAGCTCAGGCTGGTCTCGAACTCACAACAATCCTCCTGCCTCAGCCTCCCAAGTGCTGGGATTACAGGCTTGCGCCACCACGCCCGGCTCTGCCTGAAGATTGTATAGCTAAAACTCATAATCACCACACTTGATTTTGTTCAAAGCTTTCTAAAATAGTCTACTTCTAAGTTCTTAAACTGGAATATCCACAAGTTTGATGAGAAAGAAAAAAGGCTTCTCAAGATACACTCTTGTTTTACTGCATTATCTTCTGGCACTGCATTTTGAATAAAGAATCATGGAAATTTACATTCACCACTGATTTCCACTAATAATTAGTAAAAGAGTCTTCTCTAATTTTTAGGGACACTTCTTTTTTTTATATGTTCAATCACATTTTAAAAGTTTCTGTCATTCCTCTAAGGTTTCTGCACATTTAAACTCTCTGTTAAATCTGGAGCTAATGAGATTTTCTCATTTTATTATTTATCTTAGTTAAAATGCACAGGCTATACCTTCTTCAGAGCATCCTGGGGGCTGGGGAGATGGCTCAGTGGAATAAGCGCTTCCCTGATAAGTGCAAGGGTCTGAGTTCAACCCCTGGTTCCACCATAAAAAAAAAAAAAAATTAAAAAAAAATTTAAACTGGACGTGGTGGCACATGCCTGTAATTCCAGCACTCGGGAAGCTGAGGCAGGAGGATTGCTGTGAGTTCGAGACCAGCCTGAGCTACAAAGTGAGCTTAAGGTCAGCCTGAACTGCATAGTGAGACCCTGTCTCAAAAAGACAAAATAAATAAATAAATAAATAAACAAACAAAGCATCCTGAAATTTCATTTCAGTTCATAGCATGGACAAGCTGTGTACATCTCCAGGCCTCAGGGCCTTAACTGTGAGACTGGCCAAAGCAACAGTGAATTTCAGGAGTTAGGGGGCTGAGTTACAGTGCTCACTTTTCAAGGAATTCAACTAAATTAGAGTCCCTTAACCCTATACTAAGGCTATTATTCTGGAGGTTATTCATATTGTTCTAACAGTTATAGATTACTAAAAGTATTAACAGTTTACTGCAGGCAAAGAAAAGCTACACAACTCATTTGCCATGGCTTTAGTCTACTTTTTCTACTGGTATGTTCCTTATATACCTGCAATAAATATTAAACAGTCCCACAATTCACTATTAGGGTGGAAAGCAAACCTTGGGAATCTCAAAACAGCGGAGTAAAGAACAATGCACCTAATTGAAATGGCAAGGTAATTTGGAAAATAAAAATTGAGTTGCCATAAATTTCAAATTCTCAAACAAAAAATGTTTATACTCACTCAAATGGAGATTGTTACTGACTGGCTTTGAATAATTATGAGAATAAAAAATTGAACACCAACAATACATTTGATATACACAGAACAAGAATAATCTATACATCTCTATTATTTTGTACAAGGAAACACAGGATATGATGAGTTTAATAGTTTTCTTTATCATTTCATTATTGAACACAGCTATAAATTTCCCAAATCTAATAAAAAAGACAGGTCAAACCACAACACACAAGTGCTGCTAAAAATTTCACGAATAATATTCCTCAGAAAATTTTAGTATGGAGACAGAGAAAATGTTTTGAGGGAACAGAAAAAGTTAAATGATCCTGTTACTCTGTATCTTCCTTTTTCCAGACATATTAATTAATCACTAATTCAAAATGTGAAATTACTGATTCTTTTAGCTAGAACCTCCGGGAATAACAAGCTATGCTACTTGAAGGAAAAGGACTAAGTGTACTTGGCTCTGGAGCTATGAGGCATGAACGTGTAACGGCTCTCTGAGAGAGAGAGCAGTTACCTGTGCACTGAGAGTAAACCTCATTCAGCTAATGTAACATCACGCCTAGCTCACAAAGAAAATTCCATATGCTCGGTAGACTTGTGGCATAATTTCCATAAACAGCACATACAATAGAAGGCAAATAAATAATGCACTTAGCTGAACTATTCAAGAGTGTAGGACAGGGTAGCTTCTCATGAGGACAGCTCATGGTCAGTATCTCATGAAAGAACAATTTCATACAAATACAATGTCTAATAGATAGTATCACACAAAAGTTTACACTAAATATTATCTAGTGAGGACTTAGGACCACTCCAGATCTGGTACTAATTATTTCATGTAAATGTTCCAACTGAAGTCCAAATGCCCAATTTCATTCTACTAGTGAGTTTTTGTTCTGATTATAGCATCCTAGCTAAGAGTATCTTACCTTTTTGCTATTTTCAGTTTTCTCTCTATGTTGTGGTTTTATGATTAATGAAGTAACTGGATTTCAAATGTCATGTATACATTTTTGGCCAATAAAAATTACATAGTTTTTTTTTTTGTTTTGTTTTGTTTTGTTTTTGGTCAGGAAAGCATAATTTTAACTTCACAATAAATAGAAAGGGAGTCTATGTATTTAAAAGAAAACAAATCCAAAAGAGCTCACCTTCTCTAATTAGTCTGCTAAGACATTAGACTGTAAAAATTATTAGCCCATCTCCAGAGGTATCTGTCTTTTGAGGCCCTGAAGACAAGCACTTCATTTTATGTAAATAGTGTAAGCGTGCCTTAGAATCTCACACATTGCACACTATTTAGTTTGAAATTAAGTTTTCAAATCACTAAGGGACATTCTCTGAATAACATAAAACACTGTAGGTCACAGTTAATTATAGCCTGTCTATCAAATTAAGTTACTGTTAGAGGACACATTCAAATAGTTATCAGGGATGTTAACAGGAGTTTTATTTTCAAAGAAATCTTTAAGTCTCCAATATTTTTAAAAGAAGAGAAATAAGCCTTTTCCAAGTTAAGATGACACGTAAAAATTCTGGGTTTACACCAAAGGCTCCCCTGTTTTGATGGTTTTGTCAATTTCATTATAAACTTCATTTTCAGAGTTTCACACTAGTCCTGAACATATTTCACTTTGAAGAGTTTCTATGGGGCATAATGTGAATGCAAATTCAGAATAAAATGCAAATCATAGAGAACTGGGACCAAATACAAACTATCAACTAAGAATACAATCACTGAAAACAAACAAGCCTTAAGAGGACACACAAAGGGGCTGATATTTATATAAAGTGTTGGCAGCCCCAGAGAAGGCAAATAAGAACAACAGTTTTCAATTTTTCACCTCATTATAAAGTACAGGTTGGGAATATTTGATGACTTCAGTCTTTAGTCATTTGTTCTCAAGTAACAACGTCTCCTCAAGAAAATAAACCCACATATGGGTAACAGCCCACAAGGCACTCTAATAGGGGAGTGAGACCTACCTAGCCAGCTCAAGCCCAAATCTCATGTAGAGATTGACAAAGCAGTGAAGAATAAAACAAGTAATCAAGGAAAGAAAGAACCATAGATATGTCTTCTTAGGTGATAATAACTTGGATATTTACACATGACAAATAATAAACATATATTCTATGTAGTAAAGTATAAGAAAAATGAATACAAAGGGGTATTCTCGGGCAACAACAATTAATTCTAGAGTTCGTGTCGTCAGGTATTGATATTTTAACGTTGCCATATATTGATATTAAGATAATTCTAATGTCACTGAAATGTATGCTGTGTTTGTTATCTTCCAAACAAGTCATTTGTTTACATTCATTATAAAATTTAAGTCTATGCGTCGTGTCAGAATGAAAAAAAGTAAGTAGCACAAGTATAAAATGTCATTTAAACTTATTAACCTAACAAAAGGTTGTGATCCTTTAAAAAGTTTTACTGAATAAATTTATTCATTGTGATTGTATTTTCTTTCCTTCCAATATGATTTCATTTAATTTTTTTAAAGAACCAATATGTTGCATTCAAGAGTCCTTACCTCATGAATATAAATTGTATTAATTGTAAGTGAAGTTATTAAATATCAAAGGAAGAATTGATGAAATTATTTTTGAGAATCATAAGAAATGTAAACTATTTTCACAAATTATTTTTCCTTCATTAGATTAGTTTGATGTACTAATATATATATACATATATACATATACATATACATACATATATATATATATACATATATATATATATATATGTATATATATATATATAGTTTTTTGTGTGTGTGGAACCGGGGATTGAACTCAGGCCCTTGCACTTACCAGGGAAGCGCTTATTCCACTGAGCCATTTCCCCAGCCCAATACATCTTAAGAACAGTTAGTGACATAGTTCTGGCTAAAATTTATATTTGACTATATCTACTTGTGACATCAGTAAACAACAGGTGTGTAATTTCATATATATATATATATATAATTTGTCTCCACCACAGAACATACTCTTTATGGAATGTTTTAGTCAATTGTAGGAATTCTGAACAAGAAAGTCAAGATACAGAATAATTCTAAAAGATTGGTGCTCTTGAATTCCCTTTAACAAGAACATATTTTCTAGATTAAGAAACCCAACTTGGCAAAAGAGTGTTTAAAGAGAGTTTGGTAAAGTTTTGACAACTGCTTTATTTCTGTGTATTTCAATGTATTAAATTCATTACAACTGCATTCTAGTAAATATTTAAATGACTTATTCTTACTTATTTCATATGACATCCTTTATACTATTTATGATGACAAATTTGTAAATATGGGGAATTCCACAATTGTCCAATATAAGCGTATTTCCTAGACTGGCTAAGACTCCAAATAATCTTTCTGAAACTCGGTAATTCAGAAATCATGGCACTTTAAATTAAGGAACAACTAATACGTTCTTTTATCTTTTATGCTAGAACCACATATCCATCTGCTCAGATTTTCCCAAATTGATTTTATATGTACGAGGTTCACTGACAAATAAATATTAAAGATAGGAGAGCATATCGATTTTTACTGGATCCCAAATCTTGAGTCCTGGAATCATTATTAAAAATTAAGTTTGGAAACTAATTGTACTCTAAGTATTTTATTGTATTTATTTCCGTGGTGTGGTACTAGCATTCCAACCAGGGCCTCACATGTGCATGCAAGTGTTGTACCACTAGGCAACACCCCAAGACTCTAACTTTTAAAATAGGTACTATTGCTGGATGTTTCCTACTGGGTGAGAGCAACACGCCCCTTATGATTCATAGCAGTGTTCTTTACTTGGGATTTTGAAAACTTTAAAACCACCTGCATTCTTTTTTTTTTTTTATTTATTTGTAAGAGAGCACTTTCCTATTGTTTTGATTTAATTTTCAAACTATTAATTTGTGCTCAGGAGAAATACTTAAAAAATTGTGTTTCAATTGTAGCATAAATTCATGTACTGCTTGGATACAAAAATGACAGATACTATAATCCAAAATAAAAAGGACATGTAAAATGCTACAGTGGCGAATATTTAAGACTGTGTAACAAAAATGACTGAGAACCATATCAGTTTACTATCCTTCAACTATTTTTCTGACAGTGGAGTCAAATAATGTTGAATTATAGTCCTTACAGGAAGTCTTATTTCATGTTCATTTTTTGATCATTTTCCTGCGAGGCCCTATAGGAGGATGGCCCTATGCCAACTTTTCTTTAAAAGTTTCTGTCTACATACCCCAGTTCTGCCTGGTGACTGTACAAAGGCTTATTACATTTAGCACCAAAGATTCAGCTCAATGTTAAGGAGCTTGCCTGCCATGCACAAGATGCTGGCTTGGATCTGCAGCAGCAGAAAATAAATACATAAATAACTGTAGAATTTCACATTAGTTGGACATATTTACATTTCATAAGAAAAACTGTTGTTGCTATGGAAAACATAACATTACTAGTATGAAAATACTTCATTTGAATTCATGGTGACAGTATTTTCATTCATGACAAGTATCTGAATATTATTTGTTAGCCATCCTTCACAGTCTCTCTGACTCTGCCCTACAAAGGAAGGGAAGTTAGGTTTATCACAGCTATATGATAATACTTTCACCTCTCTGCTCAGCCCTAATAAACATGTTTCTACTTGGGGACTCCAAATAGAGTTTTAAGAGTATGGAGTTTGAGCGTAGAATTTTCGTTCCATCGCTCAGCAACAGCTGTGTTTTAAATCTTTCGGACTATGGCAAACATTTTAAAACTTAAATGCAGGAGTGTTTGAAAACATAATGATTTAAAATTTGTTTTATTTTTAACTTGGGCAATTATGGGATGACGTATCAGTTGCTTTTTTAGAAAATAGGACCCACATTTGATGCCCTTTTTCCCCTCTTCCTCCTCCTTCCCTTCTTCATTTACTACTTAACTTTCTCCATACTTTCTGATACAGTTGTCCCAGTTGGCTCCGAGCACTGTAGTACACAGGACCAGTCCATGTCCTTGTGCATGGGGAGCAATGCAGTCACTCTGGCGGGAGCAGAGTGGCTGCTTGGATGACCTACTGACTCAGAGCTAGTTAAATCGCTGCACGATGGTTACTGTCATGGAGCTTTACTCTGTACAGAGCATCATCAGCATCACTGCTTCCATTAACCACGGAACTTGCACTAGGGACTTCCACTGAGAGAGAAGGGGTAAGGGAAGGGGGGAGAGTAGGAAAAAGAGGGACAGGGAGAAAGGGGACTATGGAAAGAACATTTGTCATTTTAGCATTTAGATCTGGTGACATTCAACAGTGCACAGTAAGTGATCTCAACTACCTGCATAGATCCTGTACTTGTTTCTCCTTGCTCATTAAAGAAAGTTTTACGTGCTTCTAGTAAAAATCAATATGTCCTTACTCTGAAATTCCCACACATACACCAAAAGCCAACCAGAAACTAACAATAAAAACATACCTGGTACACAAGGAACTTTTGATTCAAAGGACACTAAGAGTGAACATCCCAATTAGCTAGTGTAGTGACAAGCAGTCAACACCTTATTATTTAATCATTAAAGAGAATCTTGCCATAATTTCCCTTTGACATGTTTCAAAAAAAAAGGAATTAAGAACACAACACATGGCTCACAACAACAATGGAAAGTAGACTTAGAGGATGCAGACACCCCTGTACTTGCAAGGCTAAGAACAGTCTGGATAACAGAAGTTCCAGCACTGAGTTCCAGAATTGAGTCATTAAGTGGGACCCTGGGAAGCATTTACAATTTAAATAAGATGGATCCAGATGTAGGCATTTAGAAGGGAAATACCTGACAAAGAGAAGATTTCCCTGCTTCCTGCTTTTGGTGTTGTTATTTTATAGCGAATGAAAATGAATCACAGGCATTTCTAATATCAGTAAACATCCACCGTCTCCTTCTTTTTTTCTTTTTTTCTTTCCTTTTTTTTTTTTTTTTTTTTTTTTTTTTTTTTTTTTTTTTTTTTTTTTTTTTTTTTTGCTAACCCAGCAGACTCAATCCATGAAGGACATTAGTTGTGTCTTAAGCTCCTCAGCCACCCTGTCCCTCACCTGACACCTCCTCCAGGGGAAAATCTAAGTTTCCCCAGGATGCGTCACTGTACCATTTCAGAGAAAGAGAGTGATATTTTTGTTTGGCTTCATTTTTTAATCAAGTCCTACTTCAGTTTGAAGAATTGTAATCCAACGTATGCTTTAGAAAAAAACAAAACAAACAAACAAAAAAAAAAACATTGCGAACTTCTGAAATAAAACAATCACCACCAAAGTTCTCAGGCCCACTTAGGAACCAAAGTGTATAGATCCAAGCCTGTCCCAGAGGCCCCAGGCCCGCACCACCCAGAGGCCTAGCTGCTGTCCCCTTCCTTCCCCTGCCCTTCCTTACCCCACCCCCAGGAGCCTGCCAAAGCTTGGCGTTTGACCTGCCGGGCCAGCCTAACTTAGGTCCTATCTCCCAGCCTTCTTACTGTTTCTCAGATATCATACGCAAACCTGGATTAGCATGCATGCAACAGGGCAGGCAGCCCGCAGGCCGCACTCTCCCAGGAACTGGTAAATGTAGATTCCGACGAGGACCTTGACACACCACCCAGGGTGGTTGTTGAATTAAAAACAAAAACAAAACTGTAATCCAAAGGGAACATTTTTCTGTTTCCACCTCCCTGGGGGGAGGATCTGAGCTGCTGCTGATGCCCAGTCAGATCACAGACCCAGCTCATCTTTATTTGATATGGACAGTGTGGCCACCCCTGGAAGGAACCCTGCGGACCCTCTCCATAATTTGTTCCTCTCCCTACTCTCCCTATTGCTTCTCGGGGTTGAGAATGCTTAGACTCAAGGAGTAGAAAGCACCGATCCTGGGAAGGAAGGCAACGGTTGCGCGTGAGCCCTGGAGACCCGCCATCTGTCTAGCATCTGGGTGGCTGGGCTCTCCTTCCATTACCTACACCCTCTCTGCACCCTCATTTCCACAGCTGGCCCCCTAGTCTCTGGGGCAGTCCCCCTGGGATCCGCATTCTCGCAGGCTGCCAATCAAACCTGACCATACCCTCGAAGCCTCCTCCCATGCCGCTCACCCTCTCAGGCCACTCTAAGGTCCAGCCGGGGCCCACACAGAGCGAGCACATCGAGGCAGGCAAGTGCCCGGCGCCTCCGCCGCAGAGAGTGCAGGGCCTGGATGGAGCACAGCAGACGGGAGAGGGCGCCCCGGAGACCGGCGACTGCCCAAGGTAGCTCTCAGGCCCTGGGTGGGACGCTCAGGTCGCCGCCCCCAGACTGACGGGTGCGGGTCACACAAAAGCACAGAGGAGGGGGCGTGAAGAAGAATAGAATTACAGTTTCTAGTGGTGTGTTACTCTGATACACACATACAAAGTGCTCAGACCAACACTACACTGCCAAGTGAACTTCCGCTGGTTTAGCCCTCTGGGGAGCCGACTGGCATCCAGGTGGCAGCCTTTGTGCCCTCCAAGGGCAAAAAGTAAAATAAAATAAACCTCGTCGCCAATGGCCCTGAGACAGGAGGGTTAATGAGCTAACAAGGCCCACAGCGAGGTCACCCAGTCCCGGGGCGTACTCGGCCAGGTTCGAACTGGCCGGGCTGCTTTCGCAAACAGGTGGAGAGGCCATCTAGCGGCCCGGCCCTGGGCTGCTCCAGGGTTACAACGTCCCTGGAGACCCGATTCGAGCTCCAGTGAGCCTGGAGCCTCGACCCTCCCCTCTCTGGACACCTCTCCAAAAGTCGGGAGCTCACCCATGTGTGAGCAGGGCACAGTATCGCGGGAGCCCCGCATACTGCGTTCCCCTGTCCAAATCCAGCCCAGAACCACTACCTGACCCCTAAGAACAGGAAAACAAACTTGTGTTTGATAATGCCCTACCAACTGGGGCGTGGGAAACCACAAGGAGTCACAGAAGGGAGCACCCCTCATAGGCTAAGTGAAGAAGCCGACTCCTTCTGGGACTGGATGCAGGACTCCAATGTTTGAAGAGAATGAAATGAGAATTTTTACCCAATACAATTGTACACCAATCTTTGCATATCTCAAATTAGGGTGACTGGGTAAAGAAAGTTTACATAAGGAAAAGAGAGAACTTGAAGAAATTGCATCAATTTTGTATCCCCCCCCAATAAATCTCATAACTTTGGTCCTTTATCTTTGACTTTAATAAAATAATGATTCGTCGAGAAAATGGGGTATAAATCTTCATTTTGGAGGCAATTAAAGTGTTGATTTCATTCATGCCCCTAAGCGATTCTTGTAATTTGCTCAAATAGCTTTATGTACCCAGCACTTCGTAGCTTTTAGAATCCCATTTTCTAGTTAGGCTTGTTGGATTACAATTTTTATTCAACAGCAGCTACCCAAGGGTTCGTCTGCAGAACCTGTATAACACAGCTCTTAGGGCTGGCCAACGAAAAGGCTAGAGAAGCCAGAAAGCGGGCAGGACCAAGGCAGAAAGACTCTCAATTTTCCCACCTCAGCCCCAAAGCCCTAGGACTGCACAAACTATCCATTCAGTAGAGCGTCTACTCTGCCAAAATTTTCCAACTCACCAAACAGCCGTGAGGACCACGCTAGTGCTTTTAAGCTCTGCTTCACTCCTCATAGATGAAGAGGACACAAGCTTGGGTCAAGCCTGACATTTATGCTAAGGACATGATGTTGAGAGAAGATGCCTTAAGATGACAAGGAGGACAGGTGTCAGGCTAAGGCTGCCCAAGACAGTGGCCAGCCAGCAGAGCTTGAAAAAAAAACCAAACTGTCGCTGGCCTTTGGCTTAACAAAGGCAGGTTGGTCTTCCCCCAGGATAGGAGTCAGGTGCGGCTTCCAAGGAGAACTCAGGCCTTCACTCTACAGAGAGGGAGGTAGAGGAGGCAGATACCTAAGTCTCCAGGCTCCTTGTAAAAATTCATAACAGAGCTGTCTTGGGCCCCGCTTCATCTCATTCAATCCTCACATTTTCACTTTCATGGCATTTTTGCAACTCATTTGGACCACCCTAGAGACAGTGCAAGAAAAACAGAGAAACTAGGAGCAAACCGTGGTCTCAGGGTGACAGCAGGAGAGAAGCAGCCCCCTCCCCTCAGCAACTCCAAAGAGAAGATTTCCCACTTAGCAACCCAGCAGCAGAAGGGCCTGGAGCAGGGCTGCCAGAGGAGGGGGCCGCAGTGAGCAGACGGCAAAGTGGAGAGCAAAGGCAGCACTGGGGGCCCCACCTGCCACACCCTGGGAGCTGCCAGGGTGTCCCCCATGCTAACACTTCAGAAAGCTGCCAACCCAAAGGGCCCAGAGCACATACCAGCTGCAGGATGAGTAGGAAAGAGGAGGAGAAAAGTCCATATTTATCTGTTTTTCTAACCTCGGCCTGGTCTTATTTTTTCTATTAAGTACAATAAAATGGGCGAGCTTGCAGCGAACACTGCACAAAGCAATGTTCAGTGAGGTCTAGAAGCGTTCGGCCGAGGAAAACTGACAAGACAGACTAATGAACCGTACAGACAAGGAGAAAATAGCCAGCATTTGCTAGATTTCAAACCCTCACTGTCTCTCTTAGACCACCTATCTTGGATTTATTCCTAATAAAATAAGAAATAAGCAGACCCTACACATTTCTTTTCTTCAAGATAGAAGGAGGAAAATGCTCATGAACAAAGCAGTACAATCACAGGCGGGCACTGGCAGTTAACACTCCCATTATGATAGAGGGTAAATAAAATAAAGACAAAAATTAAAAGCGACAAGAAACAGGTCAAGTTTGCAGGCGAAGCTTTTACAAGCTCATCTCTCCAGGTCGAATCCCAGAGCCAGCCTTAATGAAGCAATAATAGCCACATTATTCAAAAATTTTCATTTCGATGGAAATGTATCTAAAAGGGACTTAATCATATGCAAATAATAAAAGGAGGTGATAGTGACCCAGCAAGCAATATGCATACAGATTTTTTTTTTTTTCAGTGCCAGGGATGTTGAAATTGTAAAGCGCGTACCTGGTCGGTTAGATTTGCTGATCTTGTTATATCTTCACTGTCTGACTTTGATCCTCCTTCTCTATCGTCTATCACCAAATCGATAGGCATTTTCCCTTTCAAACAGCTAATATACCGGTGGCAGAAATTGTCACATAATTCGTGTACCTACATTATGACAGAAATAAAAAATGGAAATATAATCAGGAGTACATAAATGGCATTGACAAGTGCAATCCACCCCCCTTCTGAGATCCAAACTTCCAAATAGGGGAAACACAGGGCAATTGTCCTCCAGAGACCCCCAGACGCATCCAGAATTAGGAATAACTTTCTTTTCTTGCAAAATAGAGATATCCCAGAAAATTGACAGTGACAAGATGATTCACAGACTACAACATATTCAACACCCGTGTTAAATTCATCTGCTCCTGGGGCTGTGGCCATTAGAGAGGTGACCTGTGGGGGTAACATTTAAAGTAAACTATTTAATTTCATCCAGTTACTTTATCATAAATCCTTTTCCAAAGTGTTTAAGGAAAAAAGTATATATATATATATATATATATATATATATATATATATATATATATATTCTCCAAAGGACCTGTCCTATGGTGACAGAGGATATGTGCCTGACAACTGAATCCCTATAGCATTTGTGATAATTAAGGTTTCTATCCATAAAGAGAACATTTTAGGATTCAAAAAGAAAAGAAAAAAACAACAAAAGGAAATCAATTTGCCAGTATCCATATTATACAAAAGCCACAAAACCTTATGAAATTCATTTCATTTTTCCAAAAGAAAACGACTGAAAATACTAAGGTGTAAGAGAAACGGTCACTCTCAGAGAAACGGTCACTCTCAGGTCTCAGGCATCACTGACATGCAGAAACTCACAAGAAATCCCAGCATGCTTGCAGTTGGATGTTAGTTTGAATTACAACGCATCAAGTTTTTATTGTTGAGATTTATAGAACAGCTAGCAAAATCACGTTATCGTGCACCCTTTCTTGAGTGCGAAGGTGGAGTGTATGCAGTATTCACAGATTCAAGAAATTGCCACAATTATCGCCCTGCTTTGTCTCTGCAAAAGGCTCAAATGTACCTCCAACACCCACCTCCTCTGGTCTCCTTGCCCACTCCCCCTCTGCCCCTCCACCTCTTCTGTGACCTGCCGCTGCTCTCAAACTGTCTTCCAGAAACTCACTCAAACTAAACAAAACTTTTTTTTTCCTCCTCAAAGAAGAGGAGGCAGAGAAGAGACTAGAGAGGAATTAACCTGGGCGGCAAACTCACAACAGCATTCTAAACAGCAAATAGGAAGCACACAATTGCAACTATTTACACAAAGCCAGAAAGGTATTAAGAATGAACACAAGGCGTTTGTGATCCCGGTTTTAGTGGCTGAAATTGTAATTAAACTGAGAAGAGAAATGGATGCGAAGATTGGCCTTGACACTAATTACCAGAAAGAAAGACATTTATGCAAATATCTCAGAAGCCCGAAGTTCAGCCATTCTGAACCCTCCCCTCCTGTGTTTAGGGGTAAGGGTGAAGTAAAGGGAAAAGAGGCCAAAGAAATTACCTTCTCTAATTCCAACAGATGAAACCTTAATACTTGTATGGCTTGAATCATCTGCAAAGACACAAAAAGAATGAGCGCCCCATTCCTAGTTTGCAGCAAATTGGCTATCATAGCTCTTGCATCTCCAGCCCAGCCCTGTCCCCAGTAAATAGAGTTATTTTGATTTATGACAAAAACACTAAAACTTAATAGCAGTGACTGGGTACCATCTAGAGGTTTATATTTCTTAAGGAGAAAATATAGCTAAAACAACAACAAAGCATCTAAGTGGGGGTCATAAACACTCTCCTCCTCCACAGCTCTCCCTTTTCCTCCGTCCCTCTGACTCCATCTCTACCCTAAAGGGGCACAAGGCTGGTCTAGATGTTTCCTTGGAATAAGTTAATGGAAAATATTCCAAGTAGACCCTAAGGGTGGCTTCGCACGTTGCACGCTTCCTGCTGCTTTCCGCACACCTTTCAGGCAAGCTGGTTGTCTAGCAGCTCTTGCCGGGTCCCTGACCTGGTGTGGAGACTCTGAGGGCTGGGGAAGTCCGCAAAGTTTAAGCACACACGCTGACAGGCCAGGAGATAAATCCCGGCGCTGATTAGAGCCGCACAACTCGGCTGTCATAAAAAAACAAAAGCTCGCGTTTCCCGCGCCAGCTCGCCCAGGCCCTCTCGAGATGAATTTATTTGCCCAGGATCTTGTCCCTCTGTCACTTGTCCGTAGACCGAAGTGTGTGCAGCCCAGCGGATTCGCAGCTACGGAAAACCAGTCTAGAAGCCTCGGGGCTCTCGAAGAAAAGCTGAGGGGCTGGGGGCAGGGTGGGGTGGAAGAAGTGGGGGAGGGGAGTAAAGGGGTCAACTCTTACCAAGTTATCCAGTTCTGGATTAGAAGAAAATAGAGGTTTTTCTGCGCGAATCTAAACACAAGTGAGAAGGAGAAGGGAGTGGGAGGGGGAAGAAAAAGAAAGAAAATATTTGAAATCTGGTCATCCTCCTAGTTGCGTGCCTTATCACACTGTCGGGGGCAGGATGCAGCCTTGGGAGGGGCTCGGCGCCTTGGTCCCAAGCAGAACCACTGCAGGGTGAATCAAGCCGAGAACTGGCCCAGGGCTCACCCGCGTTTCTACGACCCACCAGACCAGAGCAGCTCCCGGGCGTGGGGGGTGTGATTTTATTTCCTAGACTGAGCTCTCTGCCTCACCTAAGTGCAGGGGGAGTGGGTTTAGGGATGTGAGAAGTTACCGCAAGCACACTTCTCTGGAAGGGGCATTTTGGGGTGCATGCAACACGCAGGGCTTAGGGCGAACTCTCTGTTGACTACTTTTCTTAATGTGCTCGCTGTGTGTGTGTGTGTGTGTGTGTGTGTGTGTGTGTGTGTGTGTGTGTTGGGGGAAAGAGTCCCTTTTTCTTTTACTGTTTTTTGTTTGTTTTAGAATAACATTTATTTTGCTGACCTGTTTGGCGAACACGGCTATATCTTCATTGAATGACTCTGAGGAGCAGACATCCCCGCCCGCCACCCCCGGCTCGCGGGGGGTACAAGTAGCTAATTCACATTTCTCAAAAATCAGTGCTAAGAGAGGGAAGAGAGGGTGTCTGCAAGAGAATACAACAGTCACAAACAACACAATGGTTAGTCTCCAGTCTGGGGGAAAAAAGGCGCCCAAGGAAAACCCCCAGGGCTCGAGGCAGAGACCCCCCTCCCTGGGTTTGTCATCTCCTCGTCCCCCTTTCCTGCCCCCCACCCAGGTGACTGCTCACCTCCCCTCCCTCCTAGGGCTCTGAGGTCGGTGGCCTGAGCCCGTGGACCACATCTGATGACGGAGCAACATCTCTGGCCCGAGAAATTGGCAACATTTGCTCCAAATCCAACCCCAGCGGTTCCCGCAGCCATCTTGAATGAAGTTTCCCACCCGGCCGCCCCTGGTCCCGGCTGCTGCGCCCGACCTGAGGCCGGGCCGGGTCGGGCTCTGGGCGAGGGCAGCGGAGGCCGCGCGGAGCCCAGGGCTCTGAGGATCCCGGCAGCAGGCGCCCAGCTAACTTGAGCAGGGGACTTCGGCGCTGCAGGACCCACTGTCACAAGGCTGCATCTACCTACCGACCCCTGGCCGCCGCCCTCGGCCCCTCCTCGGCTCTTTGAGCCCTCCCCTCTGGGCGCGGGTGCCCCTCACCGCCCCCCAAAAGAAAGTTCCTTCAAATGTTCCTGCGGTCAAGCCTTTCATTTCGCCTCTGCGGAGTAGCAAAGCAGTAGTATTGTGAAGGGCCTAGATGTCGCTTGTCTCAGCCCATAAAAAAGAAAAAAGAAAAAAGGAAAGAAGAAGAAGAAAAAAAAAAAGCTTCTTCTAATGCCCAAGGAGGTGTCTCCAGTCTTTTATTAGCTCTCAAAGCCCAGCTGGAAATTTAATAGTTTGGGGTCCTTTTCAAAGCTTCCCCAAATGTTCTGTTCCAGAGTCTAAACCATTTGCACTTAACGCTGTGGACAGAACACTGGGATTTAAACCAGGCTCTTGCATAAGGGACAAGAAAATAAAGCAGAAAGATTTTTTTTTAACCCAGGAAAGAGGGTCAGTGTTGTATGATGTTACAAAGAAGAAATAAATAGAAATAAAAGTTGCTGCAAAGTAACAAAAGGTACTAAAATTCATCAGCACACAGTAGGCGCAAGTGACTTTCACAAGGGTTTCTTGCTAGTTCAGGGTCTAATCGAATAGCCGGATGGCCGGGAAAACGCTGTCTGAGCTGCGGCCAAAACCCTCGGGCCCAAGAGCACAGGCATTTTTCTCCTTGCTAAATCCTACAGGATTCGCTTTTGAACACAAAGTGCTAAAACGACTAGAAGTTTCTTGGTGTCTGTAACAATTCAGTGTAAACCTCTCTCCTTGACTTCAGTGGTCAAACCCCCTAAATGCAAAACATGTTCCCCCTTGCCTGACCTGCAACTGTCCTCCCTTGGCTGTATTGTGCAGTGGCAGAGGCAGCATAGGATTGCTGAGTAAACTTAGCAAGTCAGAACAATCAGTGGCTTAAAAGATTTTCCCTTAAACTAAAAGTTTCGTTCCAACACAAAGGCGCCTGCGTTTTCAAACCCCAGAGCTCTGGAGCGAAGTCGAGCAAGGGAGCAGTCGGGGACCCGCTGAACTGGAGGCTGAAAGGGGATGTGGAACCTTTAGGCAACTTCTCCCAAACTGGGACCCCCTTGGTGGCCACCGCAGCGGCGAAGCCGGCGCTGAGCAAGCACAGAGTGCGAATGGAGGTGGGGAGCGCCGGGATGGCAGGCCGCCTCCCCGGATTTTCTATGCATTGTGAAAAAATAGTCACCATCTAGGGACCTCCAATCCAGAGAGGTCTGACTTTTCCAGTTACCAAGGGCATGGGGAAATAGGGAAGGCAACGCACTTCAACTCTTTAACTGCTGCCCATTGTACCTACCCATAAATGGCATCTTTATCTCTCTTTAAAGCGTCATTGACGGAGGAGCCCATGCTGGGGGCCATGGCGTTGGTATGAGCTGTGTGCGGGTACTGATGCGAGTGAAGAGGAGGCCCGTGGTTCAGATGGTGGACCGGCTGCATGGACCTAGCTGCATGCGGGTCCCCATACATCGTAGAGGGGATGCCTACTCCATCCATGCCCCCGTAATGGGGTAGATCGTCGTACTGCATGATAAACAGGAGAGAAACAAGGTTCAGAAAGCCAGGCGGGCAAATAGGGGAGAAGCAGGGCTCGGAGCTTACATAAGGTCAATCCGGCTAGGTCTTTCAACCTGGATTTTAGTGGCCTTGCACTTCTACAGTTGAGATTTCTATTTTTAAAATAAATTTAAAGTAAAATTTCTAGGGTTCTCAGTTTCTAGGTTCTCAGTAAGACTCCACTAAGAGTAAGCTTCTTGCCCTAACTTGTATCCCTATCAACTAATTCAGAAATTCAGAATCCTTTGGCAAGGAAGGAAGGAAAAAGGAAAGAAAGAGAAGCATTCTCCCAGAGGGCGGAAGGTAAAACGTGCATGTCTCTGGGGGAGGAAATTGAAAATCACAATAATAAAACGTGCCAGGACAGTGCAGCAAACCCGCCTAGTTTCACAGCCCCTTCACATCAGGGGGAATAAAAAAGAAAGTTACGATGGGAACAGCTCCACCAAGCACGTGAACTCAGGCAGGCTTCTCACTTTATTTTCCTGCCAGCGTGGGGCTGGCCAGTCCAGCAAGACACTGCATTTTCTGTGCTTTCCAAGACAAACTCTGCTAAATCATACAAAACAAACTGACCCCCTTATAAATAAAACTTAAATAAGATAGCTTTCCCTGTACCTTACAGATAAATTCAGAACTGGGCACCTCCCCCAAGTTAAAGAAAACCTATAATTAAAACAGTTAATATTTTTTATTAACAAAACTTACAAACTCTCTCCCAGACTACAGATCAATGAGGCAATGTTACTCATCAGATTTTAAAAGTAAATTTGAAACCAAATGCACATACAACACCTCATCTCTCTCATCTAGAAAAACTACTTTCACAATGTCATTATTTTGGTGCTACAGTTAGCTACTCAAGTTTGTTAAAATGCTTCATTCCAGGCTAAGTCTCTTTCCTAAGATTTGAAGGTGCCTAGAGTGAAATGATTTTCAAAGAAAAAAGAAATAGCCACTTTCATCTCCAAAGCCAGAGGTGTGAAAAGAGTTTGGAAGAACACTGACATTTGCCTGAACCAAAGGGGTAAAGAAAAAATGTGTCAGCCTAGTAACTTTCTTTTGCAAACAGGGCTTTGAGGGCCAGGACACAAATTATGCAAGGAAGGCTTTTTGTAGAGCCCCTTTCTTTAAGAAACTACCTCAGTTGGATTGTCATTGTCTCACTTTACTCTCACTACATTTCCATTCAAATAGGAATATTGGGGAAATTAGTATTGCATTTTAAAAGTGAGTAGCTGCATGCTTAGTATCCAATTAGCACAGAACTCATATAAGAAAAAACTTGCAAAGTAGTGGCTTGCATAAAAAAATCCACGCAAACTAATATTACTTTAAAAAGTTGACTGTTTCTCCAACCAATAAAACTGCACAGTGTACCATGACAGTTATTTGCTTAAAATGCTAAATACCTCCAATGATACTAAAGATGACCATAATCAATAACATAACAGAAGTTTCCAGCTGCTTATTTTAGTTTAAACATAACTTTAAACTTCTGGTACTTGGATTCCCCAGTTTCAGTATTTTGTATCTAGCACTCCTTTTTCACAGATGATTGCTGGAGCCTGTATTTTCATTTATATAGCTGTTGGTTAGGAATCTGTAGAAAAGTTGATTATGTGAATTAACAACTACAAATAACGTACATATGTCTACAGATGCATTAAATAAATCCTCTCTTGTTTAGGCCACGGCTTTAGAAGCCTCATTCAAAAAGAGAGAAAGAAAAAAAGGAAACTTTTAAACAGTGTCCGTCCAGGTTTCAATTTAATCTCACATTTGAGTTCCACAATTGTTTTTAATACGTACCCTTTGCGCCATCGGCCTCTCTGGCTCCCTTCCTACTTCAACTTCTAATATATCCTCTTTAAGGCCAGTGTGAAAAGAAACAAATACGCAAATTCCCCCGGAAAAAA
>PVKA01040656.1:0-18610 GCA_004027165.1 Ctenomys sociabilis | reverse complement strand
AGAAGTGCTTAGTTCACTGAGCCATCTCCCCAGCCCCCCCTTTTTTTGTTATTCTCATTATAAACTGGCATATGATGCAGTTCATACAGAGGCCAATTTGCAATGCTTTGTTTTTTAAGAATAAGACGGAAATATACAGTTAAGGTTTGTAATATGTACTAAAGAATAAGAAATAACTATTATTATTGTTCAATAAAGGGGTAAAATTCAATAGACTATCACTAAGAAAAATAATTTTAAGAAAATCTGGTAAGAAAGTGATGGAACGTTCAATCCCCAGTTCCACCAAAAAAAAAAGAGTGATGGATTTGGCAATATGGCAGACAAAAATTAGTAAGGGCTTAAACGATTTAAACAGCTTAACTGAAAAGCCTGACACAAAAGAACACTTTTAAGCTTTTTCAGGGCACAAAGCCAAGACTGGTAGCAACAAATCCACGGACACACTTTAAAGTGCAGCTGTGTACAGGCCGGACACTCTTTCCACAGTCATGTGGAGCATGAGGATTCACATTTTATCAGAGTTCTCTTAGCAATGCAATTAAAGGAGAAGTCAACAATAAAAAAATGGAAAAAACAATCAATACATTTAGAAAAACAAACATGCTCCAGAGTAACCCATAGGTTAAACCATGAAACCTTTAACATGTCTGTCAAGATGTTTGATAACCGACTCAAATGGCCCTCAGGGTTAAGTTTAGGCTTTCAAATGTGTTTATTAAAATATGAGAAGACATTGGGGGCGTCACCAGGTGCTGACTTGCTCAAATTAGTGCTATCTCTTTAGGCATTTCAGCAAGATGGATAAGAGCACGCATCTACTCACGCAGGGCTTGCCTGTAACAATAGCAGCTTCTGAGCTTTTTCTTATTTATTTATTTATTTATTTATTTATTTATTTATTTTTTGTCTTTTTGAGACAGGGTTTCACTATGCAGTTCAGGCTGGCCTTTAGCTCACTTTGTAGCTCAGGCTGGTCTCGAACTCACAACAATACTCCTGCCTCAGCCTCCCAAGTGCTGGGATTACAGGCATGCGCCACCAGGAAATTACATGATGGCGCCACTAAGTGAATAAAATTCTGCTTTTTAAAAACATCCTACCTTTATTAATTCTAAATTAAATTGTAATAGGGTACAAAGATAAAAAACAAAGGTTATTTTTGTCATAAAAGGTAATTTAATATTTTCTAGTCTACTAACTTGTTCATTGCTTTTTCCTTTACTAGACAATTGAGTATAATTATAATTTACAAAAGATGCCGTGAAAAATCAAGATGATTTGAGGTTCCAGGGATTACCAAGGTTCTATTATTCTTATCTTCAAATTTTCTGAAATAAAAATAACATATAGCATCTAGAAATATTATTAATTCATACAGATAAATTATTTCTATGATTTCCTGATATTATTTCTTCTTGTGTCCTTTTTTATAACATCACATTATCCCTTTGAGAAGATAACTTCACATTGTTAAAAAATATTATTCTTAAAATGCATTATTAGGTAATGTCACTTGCAATACTGACACAGTTTTTGTTTTGTCTGTTTGTTTTGTTTTGTTTTTTTCTGGTACCGGGGACTGAGCTCAGGAACATGTGCTTGCCAGGTAAGCACTTATTGTACTGAGCTATCTCCCTAGCCCCTGACACAGTATTAAAACTATTGAAAATAGATATCCCTCTGTGGGATTCTTGGGAGATTTATATAGTGAGATTATCATGATAGCCAAAGAACTGTTATAATACACAAATATTTTAATTTTTTTTTTTTTTTTTGTGGAACCAGGGATTGAACTCAGACCCTTGCGCTTGCCAGGGAAGCACTTATTCCACTGAGCCATCTCCCCAGCCCCTATACACAAATATTTTAAAACATAATTTCTTTTTATGATTTAAAAAACATAGGAAATATGCAAATGACCAAAGGTAGCTTGCAATGAAAACACATACAATAATCTTTTAATATTATACATAAAGTCAGAGATTAAACATGCAATTTAAAGAAATGAAATTTTGCTGTTGGTGTAAAATAATATGGGTGCTACATTTCATAGAAAAATCATTTTGAATTTTTTGTAAGGCAATAGTGAGAAAACCCACAAAGGGCCCAGGCAATCATGACAGACTTTAGAAAGAATACAAATTTCAAGTAACAAGTTCTAAGAGAAAATTGTGACATGCATCATTACGTAAAGGAGAACTATAAAACTTTAATAGCTTTGAATAAAATGTATAAATGTTGTGTATTGTCCTTCAATAAATGCCATCGATATACCTTCAAGGAAGAATTCAGGCACAACCATTGGAGGGGAAGGCTCTCTCCTACTCCCTCTTCCTCCACCACCTTCAATGACATCGTAAGGCACAGTAACAAAACAGAAGGGATCCCCACACGTAAGAAACCATTTTTTAGCTGATGTGCCACAGAACTGGGTGAACTGCAGAACCTCTGGCAACTCTGCCTCCAATGATTTTTAAATACTTGGCCCTGAACCCAGTGCACTGCTTTTAAAGAAGATTGGCTTTTTCTATAGGATGGACCATTAGCAAATTATAGAAAAGGACATTATTCACTCGCTTTTCAACTATAAAAGAAAAGCACATTATTCACTCGCTTTTCAACTATAAAAGAAATCCTTTTAGTGTTTTTTGAGTTCTCAGAAATGACATTATTAATGTCAAAATATTTTGTTATTTCTAAAAGATTACATTATGTTTATTATTGATATAGAATATAGTTCAATACAGAGTGTTAATTTAAAGTGAAGATCTAGGCAAATTTCAAAAAATTAAAAATCTAAGAAGTTCCATTAGTAAGAAGGTCTTATAATTTTTGTATCATTAAATTATTTTAAAACCATAAGCTAGATGATTACAGGTGAAATTCTTTCATAATTTAACTAGATTACAGTATAAAAATTATCTTTTATTTAAAAGTTTGTAAGTATAATACACAATTTAAAAGGTTAAGGAGCAAATTTCACATAAAAGTTTTCAGAAACACTTAAAGGAATGAAAACAAAATGGAAGTCCAAGCATCTACAAAACACCAGGCTTTAAAATATAACTTATAATGATAATTATCTATATGTTTGTATTAATTTTACTTACCATTTGACTTGTAAAAAAATATAATGGAATTTCTTATTTATGCTTAAGG
Source organism: Ctenomys sociabilis (assembly GCA_004027165.1). Classification (NCBI taxonomy): domain Eukaryota; kingdom Metazoa; phylum Chordata; class Mammalia; order Rodentia; family Ctenomyidae; genus Ctenomys; species Ctenomys sociabilis. The sequence continues at coordinate 15,448 of PVKA01040656.1, read as the reverse complement.
AAGTTGAGAAACAGTCGTATTTTTAATTTTTCCAGAGAATGAGTGAAATAATTTTTGAGGAAGCTCTTAATTTATGAAACTCCTAATAAAAATAATCCTATAAGGGAAATTTAAAAGCAATTTAAATATACTCATATTTGATATACTACAAAGTTGCTAATGATTTCTATTTTAGATGCTATAAAATACAAATACAGAAAAAGCCTTTAAAAACATGAGTGTTTGTGTATATTCTTAAACTATCAGAATTTTACAAAGGTGAATATAAGATGTTTTCTGGCAAAAACAAAAATAATGTAAGAAATGAACGCCATTATTGTAGCCCAAGCCATGAAATGCAACAGACCGGTTCTGTCTGCATTATCTGCTGCTGTGATTCATGCATTTCAGCGATGTTCACTTCTGTAGAAGGTTCACAGCAGTTGGGCTCTCGCTATTTCAAGCACTTCTGTGCTTTATCCGACGCGCACATTGGCACATTTACTCTCGGACTCCAGCCCTAGAGCCCCACGCTCACCGTCATGCACGCTCCTCTAAGGATGCACAGACAGCGGGCGGAGAAGGCGGAGGAGGGCCTGCTGCGAGCGACCGGAGGACGCGCGTGCGCGTCTTACTTCCAATGACAAAAGACTAATAAGTAGTTTCCTTCATTGTACGGAGACACTGAGGCTAGAGATGCTGATAGCATTCCAGGGGTGGAAGGGGCCTTGAAGATCATTTAATTAAAACTCTTCGCTGAATAGATGAAGCGAGCTCAGGGAAGCTTGGCCAAACACCGGACACACTGTGCGCGCCAGGTCATCACGACTACACTCTCGCGTTGCGACTGAGTTTTTGCACCCTATACTCGGTCAGGATGCCGCTGCGGCGTGTGCGGTAATCCCGCTCCCCAAGCCTCATGTGTTGCACGCGTGTCCCCAGCCTAGGCCACTGTTCTGAGGCGGTGCAGTCCGTAAGAGGTGGGGATAGTGGGAGGCAGTTAGGGCACCGGGAGGGGAGGGGCTCTATGCACTTTCCTGTGCCTGGGACCCCACGTCTAACACGCACAGCTTAAAGGAGAAGCTCAATTCGCATCATGGTGTCAAGATGTCCCTGAGAGGCTGGCTTCAGGTAGGAGCCTCATGGCAGGATGGCTGTGGAGTGCTGAGTTCACGGTGTCCAAGAAGTGGACAGCACAGGAAGGGCTGGTAGGCCAGCGTGCATCACGCCCACTTGCCTCACGACACCCCTGCAGCAGTGTGCCTTCCCAAGCTCCTCTGCCACGTCCTCCCTCCGTGATGTTTCTGCCCTTCCACAGGCCCGAAGCAGCAGGGTCAGAGGACTAACGCCTCTGAAGCCATGAGCCTACGGAAAATTTTTTTCCTTGCTAAACTGATTATCTTTTGTGTTTTGTCACAGTGGCAGGAAGCAGAATTATCAATGATAGTTTTTAAAAAACTAATGTACATTTTAAGAATGATTAACAACACTGAATTTTTCTTCACTGGTCAACAGTGGTCTAAATAAAAATAGTGATGCATTTAAATTAAGTAGTGTTTGAAATCTTTATTTTCGTGGCAGAACTGGGGATTGAACTCAGGCCCTTGTGCTTGCCAGGGAAGCACTTATTCCACTGAGCTACTTCCCCGCCCCTGTATTTATAATTCATAACATTTTGTTGATAATTTTGGCTTTTACATGACAATTTTCAAAAACACTCTGAGTCTCATTATTTGGGATATTTTGTTGTTGTTTTGTGGGGTTTTTTGTAGTTTTTTGGGAAGGTCTACAGGTTGTTCAGGGTCTCACTACTAGATCAGACTCATAGTGATCTGTCTGTTTCCACCCTCCCAAGAGCTGGGATTACAGGTGTGTGCCACCACGCCCAGTCTCAATTGCCCCTGGAGGCGGGGCTGGCTTGGCAGGCCAGGGAATTGAAACCACGGCCCCTGCACCTGCTTGCAGGCTATTATTGCACATATGAAAAGGGTAAGGCAAAGCCCAGCTGAATTTTTCTTATCATAGTAGAAAACTGGGTTTTTACAGACTTTTCCTAAAACTATAAATACACTTCATAACGTACAATTTTTTTTCCCAAAAGAATGGTGTTTAGGGGGCTAGAGAGATGGCTCCGTAGAATAAGCTCTTTCCTGGCAAGTGCAAGGGCCTGAGTTCAATCCCCAGTTCTGCCAAAAAAAAAAAAATAAATAAATAAAAAGAATGGTGTTTAGACCGCCATATTTTATCATCTCTTTCACACTACTATACCTTCTCTAAATATTATTTTACAAGTTTATGAAACATTACATATTACCAAAATTACACTTCAAAAATCTTACCTTTAAGTATTGTTCTTGTCCGGGTAATGATGAATGTATGCCCACGTGCTGGAAAAGAGATGGTTTATACTCCACAAGAATTTCCCTCCTTCGTTCTATGCATTTTTCCTAGCAGAAAAAAAAAGAAGGAATAATCTTCTGTAGAAACCCCAATTTTTCTTTCTATTGCTTTCATGGATAGCAATGTTTTTACTGTGTTAGTTGTTGCTAGAATTCTATGCTAATATTTTAAAAAGTAAAAACATTTAAATCTTACTTTTTTTCATAGATATAGCAGGGTAAAAGAGTTGGGATAAGCAGGATTTTATTTGTTACATACTTTTGAGAACTCTTCTGTTTAAAAATAGGCTACAGCTAAAATTTTTCTCTTTTCTTTTTATTCTAATGATGTAAGCAAAATCTTTAGTGTTTTCTTTCTATCCATTTCTGTCACATTGTATTATTCTGTCTTTCCCTTTCTCTATTGATGAATTTTGTGCTGAATTACATCTTCCTTGATATCTTTATAAATAAAAAAAATGTATCATTGAAACAAACAATCTGTATTTCATTTAATGGTTAAAATTGAATAATCTCCATAAAAACAGGAAAGATGATCTGTGGCCTCATTCCTATTAAAAAGAAACATCTATGACTGGAAAGGCAGCTTACTGGTAGAGTACCTGCTTCTTATGGGTAAGGTTCTGGTCTCAAATCTAGTAGTACAAAGCAACCAAAAAATATTTGAAGTGATTATGATCACTGTCTGAGATTTTATGTAAATTAAATCCTGAGAAAGTAATCTCATTTATATATACAAAATTATTTTTAAACATTTATTCCCAATACTGACAAAAATATTATACTAAGGAATTATTTTTATAATTGTAATTTAATGATATAGTTAATTGAACTAAATTAACATCAAACAAGTTTAGTTGAGCAGTTAAAATCTAATGCAACAATATTTGCTAAGCTATTGATAACAGTTGTAGTGGAAAAGCAATGCCAAATGCTGGGGCTTCCCTCCGTAGTCCCCAAATAGACTGCTGATTAAATACATCTGAATTCATTTCCTATCACAGTAAGAGTGGTAACAAATGGATGGAGTCTGGAAAGTATTTGTTCCAACCTTTTGCCTACTCTTTAACGGGACTGTTTGCTTGCCTGTTGTGTTTTCAGTGTTCTGTTTGTTCGGTGTAAGTCTTTCACTGCACATAGAATTTACAAATATTTTCCCTGGTCTGTCATATTTTGTCATCCTCTCAATAGTATCTTTTGCATCACAAAAGTTTCCCATTTTGATTAAGTCCTATTTCTAGCTATTTAGTTTGCTGAGAATTTTCTTATGAATAGTGTTCAATGTTGTAAAGTATCTGTTCTTAGTATTAATAGGTAGCTCTTCTTTGCGACCTTAAATTTATGGATCACATTTTATGGTTTTTCAAATATTAAACCAGTCTGATACCCATTAAACATCCACAAGTATGTATGGACAGTATTCTTTCTACATATTGTGGTACTCCAATGCTGCTTTTTTGGTTGAGGAATTTTACATTCTTTTTCATGAGAATATTTTATTTGTGGAGTGTTTTCCCGCATTGTCTTTGATTTTCAAGGTAGTATTGAGCTTATAAAATAAGGTGGGATTGTGCCACTTCTGTTATTTTTCTAAAAGATATATGCAATTGGTGTTATTTCTTCTGTAAATGTTTACATTGAATTTATATTGACATCTGGATATGGAAGTTTCTTTCTCTGAAAGTTTTAAATTATTAAATTTTACCGAAAAATAAACCAACAGAAATTAGTAGTATCCTTATCTTAGCTATCTTCTGTGTGTGTGTGTGTGTGTGTGTGTGCATATGCACAATTTTTCCCTTCTTTTTTCCCTAGCAATTTCTTTCCCTTTCATAACATCTATTGTACCTTTCAGAATTTATTTATTCTTTCAGTTTTTTCACCTTTATCTTAATTTTCTTCCTTTCACTTGCTTTGAGTTTATTTGGTGCTTATTTTTCTATATTATTAAGATAGTTTAGATTTTTAATGTGAGGTCTTTATTATAAGATGTAGGTAGACAGTACTCTAAATGATACATTATCTGCATTTCACAAATGTTGATGCTTGATATTTTAAATCCACTCAAAGGATTTTCTCATTTTCTTTGAGGCTTCCTTTATTAGCTGTGGTTTATTGAGAAATATGTTATTTTATTTCCAATTGAGATTTTTCAGTTATCTGTCAACGATTTCTAATTTGAATCTACTTTAGCCAGAGAATATACCTTTTATTATTTCAATTTGTTTTATATTTAATTTTTTTCCAAATTTTAATTAAAAAAATGTATTTTTTTATTACATTATTTGTCATATGTACTGATCACATTCACAGTGGGGAATTCCTGCCCATGCACAGCACAGCTCCATTCTTATTTTCCCCAACCCCACCACTCCCAGCAACTTTTCTTTCCCCACTACATTGACACAAGCTTTGTTTCCATTTTCTCCCTTCCATTACCTTTTCCCTTCCTTTCTTTCTCCCTCCGACCTCCTATGTCCCTTTCCATTTAAACATGTTTTTCCTGCTTCCCAATATCTGTGCTCTTCATTTACCTTTGGTTTCTCACAGAGGACAAACAATGTGATAATTAAACTTGTGTATTCAATGTTATTTCAGTTTAAAATTTTAAAGTTTATGCTATGTGCTGGGTGTAGTGGTTTTTAGATATCAAATTCAGTGGCTAATGTCATTGTTCAGTTCTTTTTATCTCCTTAGTGGCTTTCATCTACCAATCTACTGAGTACTAAGAGAGGAAGGCTGAAGTGCACAGCTATGATGGTAGGTAAGTTTATCCCTCCTTTCAGTTCTGTACTGGCTTGGTGTAGTTTGAGACTTGGTGTGAGATGCAAACACTTTTAGGGTTGCTCTATCTTCTGGGGGAATTGAACATTTATCAGCATATACTTGCTTCCTTGATCCATGGTTTCTTCTTATGTTACTCTTTAGTTTGATATTTTCATATGTGGATCTGATTTATTTCACTTAACAATCTAGTCTCTAGTTGCATCCATGTATCTACAAAGCCTCAAATTTAATCTTTTTTATAGAGGAATAATACTCCATTGTGTAAAAATGACACATCCTTTTAATGCATTCATTTGGTGAGCACTGGGTTCTTTCCAAGATTTAGCTATGACAAATTGTGGTCCTATAAACATGGGTGCACATATATTGCTGTGGTATGATGATTTCAGTTCTTCTGGAAAAATATCTAGGAGGGAAATAGCTTGCTTGAATGTGACCTCCAGTTCCACTTTTTGAGGAATCTCCATACTGATTTCCATAATGGTTGCACTGGCCTGCACTTCCACTAACAGTGAAGGGTTCCTTTTCCTCCTACAGCCTCTTCAGCATTTGTTATTGGTTGACTTCTTGATGATAGCCAATCTTTTTGACATAAGATGATATCTCAGTGTTCTTTTAATTTGAATCTCTTGTGTGACTAATGATGTTGAACATTTTTTCATAGGGCCTATCATTATTTAGTGTGTGAAAATTTTGGTAAATATTTAGGTGGTCAAAAGTTTAAAAACTTCATGTATTCATTAGATGTGGTTTAGTGAATTTCTTTAGGATAATCACAGTAAATAGATATGTTTTAACATATTTGGCATTTTAATGTAAAGAAATACTCACTAATCTTTCTCCTGTATCACACATCTTTAGGTGAAAAATTTCATCTAAGAGTAAGTCAATAGGTCTTTCTTTGTGGAACATTAAAAAAAAATGTACAAAGCCAGGCAAGTCTTTAGATTTGAACAGTTTTCCTGTGGAGAAAAGGGAAAGAAATGCAGATAACTCACAAACAGTTGTCAAATCCATTAAAGTGAGAAAAGAGAAAAACTATAACTTAAATATATCCTTAAATGAAGCTTAAAGCACGCATGAGGAAGATGATAAAGTAAAACATTATATCTACTGAAGTATATATTAAGGCATACAAGTTCTGAAGAAAAAGAGTGTAAGTTTAACCAATGTTCTTAGGAAATTAATTTTGATATCTAATGGAAATTATCTACATCAAGAGAAAGACAATCAAATAGAAATTATGAAAGCCAAAATTTCTTACTTAATTGTATAAAAACTGATTTTTTTCACTCACTTTTGAAGCGCTATCGATCTACCACATATTCACTTTAGGTATTCAATTTTTATTAAAAATGCATTATTTCAATATTTGAGCACTGTCACACCAGAATTTCTTATGATTCTTAAATCATACTTAAAATGTTAGTAGATTTTACATTTTATTTTATTTGCTCCATTAATTTGTATAACCTACTGCATCTTTAGTTTTAAAATGAAATTGAAGGACCAGTGAGACAGCTCAGCAGACTTAGCACATGCTTAGGCATGCACAGAGACCTGGGTTTGATCCCCAGAACCACTTGAAGCTCCAGCTCTGCCCCCAGGTGCACTGAGTCAGCCACCAAGTCCAGGCCTGGTGGCGCTCACCTGTAATCCCAGCACCAGGGAGGCTGAAAATATGAGGATCACTAAGAACTCAAGCTGCATAGTGAGCATGAAATACATGAAAAAAATTTGAAGGAATAACATTCAGTTAAATTTTCATTTTGAAGTAAATGGTGTAAAATACCTATAACCAAATAATAGGGTTGATAGTTGGATGTGAGGAGGTTTCAATTTTTCCCTGCCCTTCAGTCTATGATGGTCACTTTAATCAAATGAACGGTGGTATTTTAAATGTTAGTACTCATTTATATAGAAGCCAAAGCAAGTGATTCAGTGATGGAAATACTTCATTCATTCCATAATCTGCTGTTAGCATGCTATAAAATTCTACTTGTCAGGCTCATATTTTCAATAAATAGTGAATAAGTAACTGTTACTGTGATAGCAAAAAGCAAAGCCTTTGGAAAAAGAAGCTTAAGTAAGATGTCAGCATCACGCACACAGCGGTCCTTGTTCAACACGCCCCCATGGGGTTAGAAGTTGAGTACTGTGCTCTCTGTGCTTTTATACCTAACTTGCTGCAGAGGATGAATTTTTTGAAAATGTTAAGTTCTCAGAGTAGTAAGTACAGTCCTCACATCAAATCCTTTCCAAACTTCTCATCCCAGGTATTACAAGTACCTACAATTTTTCTCCTTATTTTGGCAAAAACTGAGTAAAAACTTAATATTTTACAGAATAATTAAGGAAGAACAGCAATCAATTAAACACATGAAGAAAAGATCCACTTATTAGCAATCAGAAAAAGTTTTACGCTCCTCTGAATCACAGCAAAAATAAAATAAAAACATACAACCAAATGTTGACAAACTTATGGAGAAACATTTATACACTTTCCTCACATCAGCATAAATGATAGAGCCAACCAAAAAGCAATAGGCTCTACTAGCTACCCAGCTGTATTTGTTCTCAGCAGTCCCACCTCAGGGAACACATGGGACATTTCATTTTTTTCTGGAGTAGTTGAAAATTAGAAATAATAAAGGTTTTCCACTCAGGGAATGGATAGGTAAGCCAAGCAATCACTCTGCAGTATGTATGCAGCAGTAAGAAACAGTAAACTAAATGAGCACCAAGCAACATGCTGAGAGTTTTAAAATCTAGTTTTGAGAACAAAAATGCAAGGAACAGAAATAAGCTTGCCATGTTAGCAGTGAAGTAAACTTAAAGCAGATACAAACAGAGAAACACTAGATGCCTTATCTGGCATTTATATTTTGGACATATTAAATGGAAACCTCTTAGGTTGTAGAAGAAAGCTGAGATAGGGCCTAGGAATAAAAGAAAAGAATGAAATGGAAAAATATGTGAATCAATAATTGATAAATCAATAATGTCACACTGTGCTGTGAAGTTCAACATGATACCTTCAAGTTCTGAGAGAAAAAAGGAAGAAAGAAGAATGGAAGGAATGAAGAAAAAAGTCTAGATGAACTGGAGAAAGTCTCAAAGTACAGCTCAGTTTAGGACAGTTTTCTATAGTGGGCATAAATCACCCTTAGAGAATGTCAGCACTGGCATGCTAGAAACTTCAGAGGCTGAAGATAAAACTTCAGGCTTTATGACTTCATCTCTGTGAGAGTCGGTTTTTTCTCCTTTACTTTTGTGGTGCAGGAGATAGAATGTAGGTTACTGCCCTTACTCCACTGTGTGTATATGTTGTTTTGCTCTTTTATGTTACATATCTAGAAAGTTTTGCTCAAAAATGTGTTATGTGAAGTTGAGATGACTGAAGCTGACTTTATTATTACAGTTACAGTTATCCTGTTCCTTTCCATTTAGTAACCAGTTTGCTGATAAATTCTTTAAGTATGAAGAGTGCTGTGTGAATAAAAGCTTGACTCAACAAAATAAAATTTATTACTTACCTATAAATCCCAGCACTGAAAACTGAATAAAGAGCCAATCATTTGAAGTCATATTATTTATAAATCTTGTTAATTTTGTAAAGTACATCTCTTTAGCGATGATGTCATCTTCTAGCTGGAAAAAAAAATCAAAATGGCATTACAAATTTTAAATGCTCCTATTAAGCAAGTTACGTGAGCTTGAAGATAGAAAATATTTACAAAAGAATACATGGAAACAATGTTTTTATGAGACAAAACTTTATTTCAGTCCAATTCACTAAGGATATTTTATAGTCAGCTTTAACTTTCTGATTCTGAAAGTAACCAGAGGAAAAACTATCTTTAGCTTACCTGAACAGTAACCTATACTGTTATATTCTCCGGGGAAGAGAGCCTGGTTGTCAAAGTCCACTTTCACTATCATGACTTCAGTTTCTAAGGTAGGACAGATTTGGGCTGTTATCACTAAGTATGCAGCACTTATTTATTTCTCACAGTTGCGGATGCTGGAGGTCATAGGTCAAGGCACCAGCAGATTCAGTGTGTGCTGAGCTGACAGTGGGGTCTTCCTAGAGGTTTCTCCTATAGCCCTCATGGGGAGCATGGGGCTTGTTTTCAGAAAGCACTAACCTGAGCACCTCCATGGCCCCAGCTGCCTTCTACCATTGCTCTGGGGGCTGGGACCTCCACACAGTCATGTTGTGCCACAGCACACACATCCTATATACAGCAAAACTGACTTCAGGCCCCAAATGACAGGTGCCATGCTCTATCTCCAGGTCTGTGACTGACCGAGCAGTTTGTGGCAGACAGATGACAAAAGGGAAGTGAACCCTTTCTAGCCACAGCTAGCAGGTCCAAAAGATGGCACAACGACACCTACAAATAGGGCTCCTGAGGAGAGGGGACACAAAGCAAGAGCTAGTTTTCTTTCCTTTTTTTTCACTTAATATAGGTTATGAGTAATCTATAGACATATAGGGCCCTACGAATGATTCTGAACAATATGGAAGTCCGCAGGCACAGTGCCAGCCACAGGACAGAACTGTGCCACTTCAGACTGAAGACAGCATTCTGACTGGCTCTTCTGTTTCCATTCTATTGCCACTAAGCAGAGAGTGAAAGGATTTTTTTTTTTTTTGCCAAGAAAAGAGAAAACCTTGCTTTCCACCTTTCTCTAACTTTCTTTCTGCTTTCCAATTAATGAGGTACAGACTTATTTTTTGCGACCACAACATTACTACTTAAAAACATGGAGGGAAAGAGAGATAAAAACTACAGAACTGTTTTATGTTTACACATATATTGGGCACTGTAGAGCTGTGCAACTCAAAGTATGAGTGATGTATGGAAAAAATGAACTCTTTTTTTTTTTTTTTTTTTTTTTTAAACCGGGGATTGAACTTAGGCCCTTGCATTTGCTAGGCAAGCGCTTACTCTACTGAGTAATCTCCCTGGCTCGATCATTCTTTTTTTTTTTTTTTTCCAGTACCAGGGATTGAACTCAGGACTCTGTGTTTGCCAGGCAAGTGCTTATTCTACTGAGCTATCTTCCTGGTCCACTGTTAGTGAAATAAATCAGACCCACATGTGCAAGCATCATATTGTCTCACTAGTGTAATAATCTGAAAGAGTAAATAAAATCTGAAGGGTACAATAAAAAAAATGAAAAGAAAAACACATACAATGTCTACCATAAAGGAAGTACTTAAAATATACTTTCTTAATCTAGTAAAATTGTGGAAAGAAAAAAAAAAGTCAGTGCAATTTCTTTTTCTCTCCCTAATTTAGATTTCCTTTTCAGCTATAATTTCCTCTATTCCAGTGATCCCAGCCAGAATACTAATATACAATCAATTTAAAACTTTTGACATTATAATATTATGAGTATTTTCTGTTTTCTTGTGCAAAGCAAAGCAGAGGAACACAATAAGAAATTAGGGGTATCAGGGAGAAAAATAATACTATCATTTAAATTATTACCCAGTTCTCACCTGTAAATAATACGTGGCCTTCGGTTGGGCATATGCCATTAAAACACAAAAATCCAGTACTTGTTTCGTATGCCAACTAGAAATAAACCATAACATCTGTTAATGTTCATCATTATTTTAATTTTTATTTAGAAGTAAATATTAGTAACCAAAAATAATTTTTAAAAAATTTGTTAATAGAGTACTAACTACACTAAGTAAAATTGAGTATTTTGTTTTATGTAGGTCTTTTTATATCTTTAAAGAACAGATCAAATAGAGGGGCCAAGAAGATGGCTCAGTGAAATAAGCGCCTCTCTGGCAAGCTCAAAGGCCTGAGTTTAATCCCAGGTTCTGACAAAAAAGAAAGAAAGGATATATCATGCATGAAAATGCACTCCTCTCTTTCAGTCAATAAAATGAATTCTGGCTGGAGAGATAACTCAGTGGCCTAAGTGCCTTCCTGGTAAGTGAAGAACCTAAGTTCGATCCCCAGTACAGCATGCCTGCTGAATAAGCTCCAGGACCCTTGGTACACTGCGCTGGCCCAGTCCTGGGAATGGGTGTGCATGCCTATAATCCCAGTGTCAGGGAGGTTGAGACATTAGGACCACTGAATCGGAACTGTGTAGAGAGACCCTGTACCAATAAATAAATAAACAAACAAACAAACAAAATTCTCTTTGGTACTAAGAATCCAGAGGAAGTGGAAAGTTCTCAAATAATGTAAAAGGGCCAGGGAGACAGACTTCGACATAAGTGCCTGCTTGGCAAGTGCAAGGTCCTGAGCTCAATCTCCGAAACCAAAACCCAAATCAAATAGTGTAAAAAAAATGTAAAGTACTCCAACAAATTTTAGACTCATTTATTCACAGGAGTAACAGCACTTTATGAGATTCCTTAGAAACTAAAGGAGAGGAATGTCAATTATTGTAAATTTCACATTTTAAAATTATTTTAGAACTCTTTGCTATCTTGTCTTTTTAACTATCATACTACTTATATTAGTACAATATCCACAGTATATTTGCATTACACATTCTTTTACGCATTTTTTTCCCTGCATTTTAGGGAAGGGTCTGCAGGGTGTTCAGGGTCTCATTACTAGATCGGACTCCTAGTGATCCACCTGTTAACAGCCTCCCAAGAACTGGGATTACAGATGTGCGCCACCACACCCAATCTCATTTGCCATCTCAGGACACCCCAGGGGCAGGGTTGGAATAGCAGGCCCTGGGATTAAACCCCCAGCCCCTATATCGGCTTGCAGGCGCTTTAAATCCACTGAGTTATTTGGCCGGCCCTCTTTTTCATTTTTGATAACAAAGTAATTGTTTCTACATATGCTTTGTAGAAAGCAATGTTACTGCTCTTTAGCTTACGTTTATTTTTACCATATGTCAGATCTCTCCACCATATTCCCTTGGCTGGGATTTCATACACAATCAAAAGAAATTCTATGTATGTTCCATTGTGCTTAATGGAGACTCATTCCTATTGAATGTTTATACTAAAAAGTTGCTGGTCTTTATTCAGAAGGAAATATCTGCCACTGCTAAACTAGAATAAACATAATCTATTTTTTGCATTTTTGCATAGTTAAATTTTGATGTAAGTAATGAAGTTAACATTCTTTCTGATATTGAGTTTTGTTTAGATGGATGCTAGGTGTGTGTGGTGGTGCAAGCCTACAGTGCCAGCAATGGAAGCTGAGGCAGGAGAATCAGGGCAGGAGGTGGAGGCCAGCCTGAACTGCATACCAAGACCCAGTCTCAAGAAGAAAAGAAAACAAAAAGGTGCTAGAGCTATAAGGGGGGGTCTAGGATGATTCCCAGCTTTATAACTGTAAATCATGTAACTAAAAGCAAAACAAGAGCTAAACAATAACCCTGAGATGCTGACATAGCACATCTTAAAATTTGACTTAATTTTATTGAGACTGGGTTTCACTATGTAGTTCAATCTGGCCTTAAGCTATCTGTGATCCTCCTGCTTCAGCCTCCAGATGCTGGATTAAAGGCATGTGAAACCACACCTAGCACCATTTATAATTTTAAAACAAAAATAAAGATAATAGGTTCCCCGGGATAAGATCTTTCTCTGATTTCTGATTTCTTTCTTCAGTTTTGAGGAACCAAATTCTTGTATTTTTTTAATAGCTAGCCCTTTTATTAATAAAATATACAATTCTTCACACATGTATAGAGCTTTCAATTTCTCAAGATTCCTTCATGATTACCAAATTTTATTCTCATAATTATCTTTATAAAGTTGTATATGAAATGTTACATATATGAAGTATTTCACTAACTGTCTTGAGAACTTGATGAGCAATGGAAAAAAAGAGTAACTTAATACATGTAGCACAACCAGCAAAGAGGAGAGCTGGCCTAGAGTCCAGGTGGAATGACTTACTTCTCTGTGTCTTTGCTAATAATTTGTGCACACACACACACACACACACACACACACACAGAGTGAAGTCAGCAGCATAGGGACAAACATTCAACAACTGACTCGGGGTCTGGGGGCTGTAGAGCCTGATTTCAGCTACTGTCCATTCCCATGGTGCAAACACTCCCACCTCCCTGGTGCCATGCTACCCGCTCAGTTATTGGACACACAGTTGGGAAGCGACACACACCGGCAGCACTGCAGGCCAGGAGGAGCCGACCCGGCCCCCTGTGTCTGTGGAACTATGTATTGGACACTTGTCCCAAGATCTCATCTTGAATTAGCTGGCTAGAGTTCTTGTTACAGTGTTGATCTGGAATGTCCTGCCAGAGCCTCCTGCATTCCGAGGTGGAAGCTGATTGGACCTGGGGGCCCTGGGCTCCTCACCAGCACTTTGATTGCTTACTGATGTGTGGCTGGACATGCCCTTCAGAGAGGAACCTGGTCACTGCAGGCTGCCTGGGATGGTGACAGCTTACTGATGTGTGGCTGGACATGCCCTTCAGAGAGGAACCTGGTCACTGCAGGCTGCCTGGGACGGTGACAGCTTACTGATGTGTGGCTGGACATGCCCTTCAGAGAGGAACCTGGTCACTGCAGGCTGCCTGGGATGGTGACAGCTTACTGATGTGTGGCTGGACATGCCCTTCAGAGAGGAACCTGGTCACTGCAGGCTGCCTGGGATGGTGACAGCTTACTGATGTGTGGCTGGACATGCCCTTCAGAGAGGAACCTGGTCACTGCAGGCTGCCTGGGATGGTGACATGGCTTTTCCTCACAGGCCCTGGCCACCGTGGCGTGAGCAACTTTTCTCCCCCAAGGGCCCTTCCCCCACGCTGGTTCTGCCTTTCCCCCAACTACCGGTTGACTAAACTGTGAGCCGATATAAACCTCTCCTCCTCTAGGACGTTGGTGCCGGACACCAAGTCGGAGTGAGAAGGCAAGTACAGCAGTACGCCTCTGTACCACAGCCTACCGCTTCTTTCTCTGTGAGTAATTCATTGGTTCCTTATGCAGGATGCTTGGATAAAAGAAGTCAGGCACTAAAATAACTTCTAAGGATCCAGACTTCACTTGTCTTTTGAACCTGTAAACAGAAGTAAATGAACACTTGGACTGAATATTTAATTCTGTAAAACATGAATACTATTTATGTATTTCCACATAATACTGTGATTTGAACTGTTTGACTTGTTGACATGGTACCAATACCACATACCTACTTTTAAGCTAAAGTAATTATGTTCCGAATTAATGGCAGATATACTAAAAAGTTAACATTTAAAATAACTATAACTTCCATTTTTTAAAATTATAGATCTATTTATTGTACCAGGGATTGAACTCTGGATCCTGTGCTTGCCAGGCAAGCACTTATGCCACTAAGCTATCTCCCTGGCCCTACATTTTTTTTCTTCAGTTTATAAATAGAAATATATGCTGACATTCAAGATACTGAAACTAGTGCAATATGGTAATAGCTCCAAGAAAGCCATAGCATTAGATCCTTTTTAAATTTATAGATCTGAATTTAATAATAAGTCATTTTGAATATAGCGATGTGACTTCTGAAAGTGGGTAACATGGTAACCAAGGGTTACATTTGAAAGTCAATGACAACTCAAAGAACTGTATGCTTTTTTAGCATCTTTAGTTTTTAAATTTAATACAGATAAAGTAACAAAATATCACTAAAATACACAAAGTACTGAGATTAATACTCAGTACTTTGTGTATTTTAGTGATTTTTAATACTATAGTATTAAATAATATAGTGATATATTAATACTATAGTATTAATCCCATATCATCAAGATAAAGAATAGGAGATCAGACAGAACTCTAAATGATCTTCCTTTAGAGAATATCATCCTAAGAAAGATTTAAGTTTAGGTATTCCATTGTTTATTAAAATGTTAGAGTCAAAAAAATGTTTATATTTTCATGGTCTAAGGTAAGAACCAGGACAAAGCTTTACCTGCACCTCAGTATTAGATAAGACTGGCAGCCCCCGCCCCCCACATCACTCTGAATCCTACCGTTACCTTGGGCTGGGCAGGTAAAAGCCGCCCCCAGCGATGCTGTTCAGGCTGTGGTTACCACGGTGCCTTAGCTGAGTAATCCTGCAAAGCACACACCTCACTGCTAATTCTTCGTGCCCAGATCACTACAGGAAGGACAGGTGTGCCCCAGTGACCAATCACAACGCCTCTTTCAAAGTCAGTCGGCGACTGCTCACTGGGCACGGGTTGTCCACTTCACTTGCAAACAGCAAAGCATGCGATTGTGTTCTCAGGGGGCTCCTAGGGTAAGCGCTCACGTGGCACTGAACAAAAGT
>PVKA01040655.1:0-18611 GCA_004027165.1 Ctenomys sociabilis | reverse complement strand
CATCAAAGTGGAGTGCACGATCGGCTCCCATTGCTTGAAAGCCTAGGTCTAGCCAGTGGGCGGTCAGGGCGAGGGGCCCAGGAGCCTACAGGCCAGAGGCACAAACCACTCTGAGGCCCCCCCAAGTCACCCACCGCCATCGGAGGGAGGGCTTGGAGCACCCAGAAGAAGCAGGCCACGCCCTGTTTCTCACGGCACTCTCCAGTGGAACTTTTTTCTTTATGTGTTTGATGTGAGATCTCCCTATGAAGCTCGGACTCCTAATGATCCTCCTGTTTGCAACCTTCCCGGTGCTGAGATCACAGGCGTGCGCCACCACAGCTGGTCTCAGCGGCCAGCTCAGCGTGTCCCGGGGCAAGGCCAGGACTGTGGTGCTAGGGACGGTAACCCGGTCCCTGAACTTGTGTAAACAGTTGTTTAGTCTGTTTAGCTATCTTGCTGGCAGTAGAACTATTTTTAACATTATATCTGAGGATCAATAACTTGTATAGTAGAACTTTTCATCATTTTGTGTCAGATGGGAAAATTCAGGAGTGACTTACTGTAAATCACACATCTGTATTTAAATGCGAACAGACCTTCTAACTTTAAATGCTAGGAGTTTTCTAACTTCCACCAAGGAAGCAGTTTAAAAAAGACTTGGAAGGGTCATCTAAGTAGCTCAATAAATTAAAACAGGACCAGGGTTCAATCCCTTGGCCTGCCATGCCGGTCTGCCCTTGGGGTGCGTTGACACTGCAATTGAGACTGGGGTGGTGGCACGCACCTGTAATCCCAGCTCTTGGGAGGCTGTAAACAGGCAGATCACTACAAGTCCAATATAGTAGTGAGAACCCAAACACCCTATAAACCCTTCCCTAAAATAAAAATAAAAAAAGGACTTTGAGAAAATACAGGCAAATCAGATATCCACAGACAAGACATGATGAAACTGTCATGTCTTGAAACTGTGACACAGAGATATAAAAAGAAAGAGGATTATTTCCTTAGAAGAACACCACAGCATCATTTTATAAACCTAGAATGTTACCTAGAGAGTTAATCTCTTGATTTTGGAGAATAAAGCAGGGTCTGCAGGGGAACATTGCAGAAAATGGATTTCAGAGTTAGGGTTCCCCTACAATGCAAGGGCTTCTCATGAAGAAGGAAGCTTTCCACCACGACAAGTGGGCTTGGTTTTTGTGTTCTGTTTTTTCTTTCGATTTTTGGTAGTAGTAAAGTTTATTCGAGTAGAAGTGAAGAATGTGACAGAAACCAGCTGTGCAGAGCAGGCCTGAGCTCACTAAATAGAAAAAGAAGGAGAGAACCAAGATAAAAATAAAAATAAATAAATAAAAAAGTACAAGCTGGGAGTGGTGGCGCATGCCTGTTATCCCAGCACTTGGGAGGCTGAGGCAGGAGGATTGTTGTGAGTTCAAGACCAGCCTGAGCTACAAAGTGAGTGTAAGGCCAGCCTGAACTGCATAGTGAGACCCTGTCTCAAAAAGTCAAAAAAAAAAAGGACAGGCTTCCTCCTGGGTTCAGGCCATGGCCGATTGGGTTGGGGCACACTCAGGTCCAGCCCGGTCCTCCAGGCCACCATGCCAAAAGTGTCCTTTAAGATCATGCTGACATCAGACCCGCAGTTGCCACACAAAGTACTGAGTGTTGCTGAAAACACACCTTTCACAGCAGTCTTAAAGTTTGCAGCAAAAGAATTTAAAGTTCCTGTAGCAACAAGTACAATTATTACCAATGATGGAATAGGAATAAATCCTGCACAGACTGTTGGAAATGTTTTTCTAAAGCATGGTTCAGAACTGTAAATTATCCCTAGAGATCGTGTTGGAAGTTGCTAATGTCTACTGGGAACACGTGATTACCTTTCAGAATGACAATTGCTATTTTTGTGAAAACAGCCTTTTAACACACAGTGAAAACACCCAAGAGTCAAGGAAACAGTGAGCGCTGACTCTCGTCCCTTCTTGTTTTCGTACTCTTCCTGCCAAGAGGAAGAGTCTGTGCATGGACAGTGCCACTGCCACAGAGTCATGCCGTGGTGACTGTCGCTCCACCAATAGGGAGGTCATGTGTGGCACATGGATCATGCAACTTTTTTTTTTTCATGCTACTATATTTTACCTGAAAAATAATTCTGATAATTTCATGTGAGTACAATTAGAAAATTAAAGTTTCCTAAATGCTATATAATTGTCTTTGAATTAAAAATGTAGAAAGACTGATTGTGGGTCATACGTGGCAGTTTGCTCAATAGAATGTTATAGGCTCATATATAGATTCTTAAATATACATTTTGTGATAAGTATAATAGACCTACCAATGAATATTTGACTGTTTTTGTCATGTGCAGCTTAAGTTTTCAAGCTTAATGGGTCATATAAGTTTTAATTATATATCAAAGAACCAGAGTCCGGGGAGATGGCTTAATGGAATAAGCGCTTCCCTGGCAAGCACAAGGGCCTGAGTTCAATCCCTGGTTCCGCAAAAAAAAAAAAAATTTTTTGCCAGGCGTGGTGGCGCAGGCCTGTAATCCCAGCACTCGGGAGGCTGAGGCAGGAGAATTGTTGTGAATTCGAGACCAGCCTGAGCTACAAAGTGAGCTTAAGGTCAGCTTGAACTGCATAGTGAGACCCTGTCTCAAAAAGACAAAAAAAAAAAAAAAAGAACCAGAAATTTAATTTCTTGGTCTGACCAACATGTGCGTACACTGATATCACACACCAGAGTTGTTAGTGGTGTTAACTGCCATGGTTGGAGCTGACAGCACAGAAGAGGCATCTTTTCCTAAGCTATGCACTTCTTTAGGGTTATGTATCTCTTCATCACTTTCATAATGCAATATTTTTTATGACAAAAACCCTCAATTACTCTTTTTGAAAACATTATTTCTGAGTAGCATTCTGAAAGAATATTGTTACAGGGAATATCTATAAAGTTCACCACAAAGCTTGAAGAAGTAGTGATCAGAAATCCTAAAGAGTTGTATTTATTGAAGACCAACCTTTTGAGGAAGCGCTAACATTAATCTCCCAAGCGCATAACAAGCAAAGATGGGGGATGACCAGGCTGGGGCAAAGAGGAATGAGTGGTGGGGACAACAGTAATGGCAGTAGGAAACTGTGCAGAGTGCCACAGGCTGCCAGCGGGTCTGACAGAACTGTGGAGGATGTTGGAGAACCTGAAATGGAAAGTAAGGTACTTGACAGAGGCTTAGAAAGCGAAGGGTATTTTTTGTCCACCTACGGACTAGAAAGTGCCGTTATGAGTCTGCAAAAAGTCTGTCCATAACAAAGTATTTCATTTCTGTGTACAGGGGAAATCAGTGTCGGGTACAGTTGAAAGCTGTGCTGATGGGTCATGGTAGTTCAGAGGCGCTGCCTGACCTGCTGTGCTATAAACAGGTCACTGTCTAGAGCTGGGGTTTTGTCTGCCTGTTTGTCCTTACAGCTGGAAGTATACATGATCAGTAAATAACTCATAGTTTATTCGTGAATTAAGTTTCTCTAAGACCAATAAAAAGATAAAAAAATACATGCTGCATCTGGAAACACAGCATGGGCCAGAGCAAGAGGCCAGCACAGTGCTGGAAGTGTTGAACAGACCACAAACAGCTACTTATGGAGGGTCTATAAGGACTCATGTAGACGGTACAAGTGCATGAGCCCAAGAGCCCTTTAAAAGGCTGTAGTTTGTGCATTTTATTATGAACAGTTCTTTTTCAAATATCGCTTAATATTTGTAAATACAACAAAACCATGTCAGATCTCCTTCTCTAATGTCTCTAATATTAGTCTTGGGTGCATTCACTTTCTCGTGTTCCCTTCAGTCTGCACATTCGCAGCCTCTCATCTGATGGCGTCGGTGAAAAGCAGATTTGGGGCATCCTCCCTGTGGTCAGAGGGAGGTGCCCTAGACTCTGCCTATCGCTTGCTTACCTGTAGAATCGCCTTCCTGGTAAACCCAGGGGATCGATGAATGCTCTTTCCAGCAGCATCAACTGGTCATTCATAATTCTCACTGCAATGGGACTTTGGAAACAAGAAAGATATAATTAAAATATTACACACTTAAAGATAAGGCATGAGAAGCCGGGTGTGGTGGCGCATGCCTGTAATCCCAGCACTCGGGAGGCTGAGGCAGCAGGATTGTTGTTAGTTCGAGACCAGCCTGAGCTACAAAGTGAGCTTAAGGCCAGCCTGAACTGCATAGTGAGACCCTGTCTCAAAAAGACAAAAAAAAAAAAATAAATAAATAAAGATAAGGCATGAGAAAATAAAATCAATACATCTTTAAGAAATACATATGAACACAATTTGCCTTCTCTGGTAAAAAACATAAAACAACAGCACTGTCTTTCTGGCATTTAGAATAGAATCCTACTTGCAGATGGGTTTTTAAAGGGCACAGATTGATCAAATTGAACTGAATGACTGCTTTACTTCTCTAGAGTACAGCTTGACCTCTTGGAAGGGTCCAGCTGGATAAAGCACTGTGTCCTGCTATGGAAGAAAGGTGGAATGCAGGCTGGGGAAGGAGTGGAGATCTCAGGAGGCTGTGAGAAGAGCGGGAGACTGCTGGGCCCTGTGCACAGGGACCCCTCATCACACGGTGTCTCACTTGCTCTTTTCTTAGGGCTGGGACAAATACCAGACACCCAAAATGAAGGAAGGAAAGGTCTATTTAGCTCACAGTTAATGGAGGTTTCGGTCCATACTCAGCTGGCTCCAAGGCGGAGCAGCCCAGGACAAAGAGCAGCGGGAGGTGACAAAGAGCAAGAGAGGAAGAAGGGAGTGGCAGCAGCTCAGGCAGCGAGCCAGCCTCCCTCCCTTCCTTACACTGTAATGCAAATTACCTGCCCCAGGGCAGATACAGCACCTACACCCACAATACTCAATCACAAGTTCCAGAAGCTGCCCCAAGAAGGCACGAGGCTTCCAGGGGAAACCCAGACACAAACCATAACATAAGGAATCCTCAGATTTTCTTCTTAGGGGGAACTGAAAAGGTGCATCAGTCATTTCTACAATCCAAGAGAAAAGAAAGGCTCCTCACAAATGCTCACATTGCTTTCTAAGTCTGAAAAAGTAAATGCCATATGAACTATGCTACAGAATAGTTACGATTATGTATTTACTTTGAATATATTTTTAAAGTATTTTGAACCTGAGTGGTAAGAAATATGAAATGCAAGAGTATCCAAAAATTTCTAAACTGATGCATAGCAATATTAGATAAGAATTATAATTCACTATATTAAAATTGCACACGGACATATGCATTACCCTTATGGTCAGAATCCTAATCATGCAAACTTGCAAAAATATATCTTTGGTCTTTTTTTTTGGCAGAACTGGGGATTGAACTCAGGCCCTTATGCTTGCCAGAGAAGCACCTATTCCACTGAGCCATCTCCCCAGCCCTTTAGTCCTTTAAAAATAATAATGAGTTAGGAATCTTATTAAGTCACAAAATCACCCAGGCAAGATTTGAACTTATGATCCTCCTGCCTCTGCCTCCCAAAGTGCTAGGATTACAGACATGCACAACTCCATTAGGCTGGGCCCTCGTCTTAGAATTAGTTTTTGAGGTTTGGCATGTGGAACAGTATTCTACAAAGGTTAGTATCAGTATAAATAACCCACAGGTGTTAATATAGGGCAGAATTCTAATTCACCTTGTCTTTTTTTTTTGGGGGGTGGTATTGGGGATAGAACACAGGACCTTGCACTTGCCAGGCAAGTGCTTATTCTACTAAGCTATCTCCCCAGATAATTCACCTTGTCTTGGTTGAGAGTGACATCTGCCTTTCCAACAACATCTGAGGTCATGCTGATGTTGCTGTCTTGCAAGACACAATAATCACCAATAATCTAGAGCAGCAAGCTCACGTGAGTGAAAGCAATTCACTCCTACAACCTGGTTGCTTTTCAAAATAGCAGGCCTCTGAAACTTACTTATGAAGATCAAGTTGTGTGAGCCTTCTATGAAAATCGGAAGCAGCCTCAGAGAAATTTTTCACAGCAGAAAACAAGGAATCTTTAAAATAAAAATAGAAAAGTAAAAAATGAGTAAAGCACAAGTGATTCACATCTCAGAGGTTCACTTCCTGGCACCCCTATTACAGGACCGATGCCGTGATGAACATTTTTCTACTGAGCCTTGTTGCAAGTTCATGAAAATTACCGTAAAATATCACACACCTGGTGCAGTGGCACACACCTGTAACCCCAGCACCCGAACGAAGACAGGAGGATTGCTGGGAGTGTGAGAATGGGTGGCCAGCCTGTACTACAAAACAAGATCTGGCCTTTATTCATTTTTGGAAAGAAAAAAAAAAGAATGGTTAATTTTTTTTCTTCCCTCTTCTCCCCACCCACAACTAATTTTGCTTTTGTTTTTGTTTTGTGCAGAGTCTCACTACCCTGCTCAAATTCATAGTGATCCTCCTGTTTTCAGACTTCCCAGTGCAAGCTCACATGAGTGAGAGCAATTCACTCCTAAACCTGGTTGCTTTTCAAAACAGCAGGCCTCTGAAATTTACTTATGAAGATCAAGTGTGAAGATCAAGATCACCAGCTCATTGTGCTCCAGGGTCAGGGCCAATGCAGCATGCAAGACCACAGAGGGAACCCTGGTCGCTGCGCTAGCCAAAGCAGGCGCTTAGTCTGCTGAGCTATCTCGCCAGCCCTCACATATATTATTGATTTGCTGTTTAAACAAATTCTATGATTTGGGCAAAGGAGAAATACAATATTCATTTTACAGAGAAGTGCTCACAACTAAAAACACAGGATTTCTGTTCGATCACACTACTAAGTGGTACGTTCAAGATAAATACATTCAGTAACACAAAAAAAAAAGTCCTTTGTAATTAATTCTAGATTTAGTTCTTTAAGCTTTATTTGTTGTTTCATAAACAACATCCAAAGCAAGTAATCTTTTTTTCTGTTTGTTTGTTTTTCAAAGAATATTTAATAAACAATTATTAACTGTTAATGCAGCACCTCTTCTCTGATTCCAAAGGACCTGCTTCATGTGTGTACACTCAGTGCAACTAGAAAATACTGTAGCTGGAATTCCACAACATCATAATTTGAATAGTGGCCAAGCGTTCCTCTGAAAATCACTTGAAGCTTGAACAAAAATTCCACAACTCTACTCCTCAGGATCATTCCGTAGTCTTCAGGATTCATATGATACAGGAAGCTCCCCCTCAGTCTTTGAGGACATTCCAGCCCACATGATCTCGTCGACCAGGAGGATATTGGTGGCAGTCACAGTGCAGGAGTGAAGCAGCTGTTTCTTCACACAGTTGTCGTCCTACACGCCTGCTTCTGCTGCTCCCATTGGCTCACCTGTGTTCAAGTCCACACCCAACAGCTGACCTGACTGGGCATGTTCCCCTTGAACTTTAACTAATGTTTCCTGAAGGTCAATGCCAGAGTTCTGAGCAAGGACCTTGGGAATAATCAGCAAGGCATGGGCAAACGCCTGGACTCCAAGCTGACCCGACCCTTCACGCCGGCCTTGTGCTTCATCAGTGCTTCTGCCATGGCCACTTCTACTGCACCAGTGCCCGGAACCACGCAGCCATCATCGATAGCATTTTTGACAGTCCTCAAACCATCTCTTACTGTGTCCTTGATTTGAGTGAGGGTGTACTTATTTGGTCCTTTGATCAATAATGTGACAGAGCGGGGAATTGTTGCATTTTTCAATGAAGGTGAACTTCTCTTCTCCCAAGGTATACTCATAAACCAGTCCTGTGTGTCCCAAGAAGTCAGGAGTTAGCTCATTCAAGGAATTGAGGGGCTACCCCACCACAAGCAAGAGTCAGCCTCTCCATGTTTCTCCTCTTAGCCCGACGCAGAGCTACGATGCCTTCTTTTGCAAGAGCATCCAAGGAGAAGAGATCAATCCCCTTTTGATTAATAACAACAAATCCTCTATCTAAATCACCACAGACCTTCTTTTATTTTATTTTTTTGTCTTTTTGAGACAGAGTCTCACTATGCTGTTCAGGCTGGCCTTATGCTGGTCTCGAACTCACAACAATCCTCCTGCCTCAGCCTCCCCAGTGCTGGGATTATAGGCATGCGCCACCACGCCCGGCCACAGACCTTCTTTTTCAGTTCTACTGTTTTTTTAACTCTATTTTCAATGAATTTCCTTTCAGCTTTTACTAGCTTTTCTCTCTCTTCTGCAGTCTTGTAGAAAAAGCCAGAATTCACTTCAGTTTTCTCATATTCCAAGGAGACGTTGCATGTGAGGATATGCATTTTCCACTCTTTTTTTCATATCAGGGTGCCATGTCCCATGGTCCAAAACAAGCCCCCCTGATTAAGCGTGTATCAGTTTCTGATTTATGTTTCATTTCCATGATCTCAACCATGAACAGGTCAATATGTTCATCTTTTCTTCTATTGGCCAAAATGGAATCCACCAGAGCCTCTGTTAGGACATCAGCAAGTTCTGCATGAACTTTAGTACTCAGAGATGTCTGTATCTCCCTGTCCATCTCTCTGCTTACTTTGACTTGTTCCAAAAACTGCAGGGCCTTTTCCTTTGCAGTTTCAAAACTTTCAGTACTTATTCGGGGATGGAGACCCTCAGGAATGTAGAGATCTGCCTGTTTGAGCAGCTCTCCAATAATCAGGACGTTGGAAGTAGTGTCATCACCAGTTACATCATTCTGGGCTGTTGTTACTTTTGCTATTAAAGAGGCTGTAGGGTGTGGAATTTGCATTTCGTGAAGCAGTACATTGCCATCTTTAGTAAGCTTGATGTCTCCGGCACCAGACACAAGCATCCTCATGGTGCCTTTAGGCCCCAAGTTGGTCCTCAACACGTCCTGCAGCCCCCTCGCCGCGCTGATGTTGACTGCCAGCGCCACCTACGCACAGTCCACCTAGGCCTTGGGGTTCAGGGTTTTCACAGTGGCCATTGCTGCCACAGTGGAGCAAGAAGGGAAACTAACGAGAGGCGCAAACGCCGGGTTCAGCGTGGCAGAGCCCAAGTAATCTTTTTTTTTTCTGTCTT
This sequence comes from Ctenomys sociabilis, assembly GCA_004027165.1. NCBI lineage: Eukaryota > Metazoa > Chordata > Mammalia > Rodentia > Ctenomyidae > Ctenomys > Ctenomys sociabilis. The sequence goes on along the minus strand of PVKA01040655.1, from coordinate 9,572 downwards.
TTTAAGAAAGGGTCTCACTATGCAGTTCAGGCTGTCCTTAAGCTCACTTTGTAGCTCAGGCTGGTCTCGAACTCACAACAATCCTCCTGCCTCAGCCTCCCAAGAGCTGGGATTACAGGCGTGCGCCACCATGCCTAGTCTCCATTGCCATCTTAGTGTGCCCTGGGGACAGGACCAGCATAGCAGAACTGGGGCATTTTAATCTACTCAGCTATTTGGCCTTCCTGTTTTTTTGTTTCCTTTCATTTCTTTTTCTTTTCTTTTCTTTTTTTTTTCAGAACCAGGAATTGAACTCAGGCCCTTGAGCTTGCCAGGGAAGCACTTAAACCACTGAGCCATCTCCCCAGCCCCTCCTTTCATTTCTGATGAAAGTATTTTCTGTTAACCTTTATGTGAAAATATTCAAAGTAGATTCAAAATCAACACTGACCACTGTATACCAAGTATCTCTGTTCTCAGACACTATTCACGTAAGCACCCCCTAATACCTTGTCCTCAGCATTCCGTCTTCTGCAGTGAGATACTTCAGCTCTTGGAGGACCGTGACTGTGTCTTATATATGCTCCATCTCCTGGGGTAACACAGGACTAGGTGGCTACGTAGCACCATGGATCCTCCACATGGGTTTAATCATTTTGATATATACTAAGAAGATGTTGGGCCAGAGAGATAACTCAGTGGCTTAAGTGCCTGCCTGGGCAAGCACAAGGTCCCAAGTTTGATCCCCAGCACCAAAACTAACTAAATAAAAATATACACCCCAAAATAATAAAAGGAGGAAGACAATATTACTCACTACAACAAATACTGTGAAATTCATACTACTTTAAATGAAATGCTGTATCACTTATAATTTTTGTTTTAACACTCTACTATACTCTCCAAAAATCAAAAATAATAATAAAAGAATAATTACAATAAGACAGTAACATGAGGCAGCATCTATTGAGCACTAAGCGCGAGCTCCTACTTCTTTACATCTCCTACACATCAACCTCCACAACAACCTCAGAGCCGGGCGTGGTGGCGCATGCCTATAATCCCAGCACTCAGGAGGCTGAGGCAGGAGGATTGTTGTGAGTTCGAGACCAGCCTGAGCTACAAAGTGAACTTAAGGCCAGCCTGAACTGCATAATGAGACCCTGTCTCAAAAAAGAAAAAGAAATTTCTGTGCATATTTTAAGAGCCAGACGTGGTGGCGCACGCCTGTAATCCCAGCACTCGGGAGGCTGAGGCAGGAGGATTGTTGTGAGTTCAAGACCAGCCTGAGCTGCAAAGTGAGCTTAAGGACAGCCTGAACTGCATAGTGAGACCCTGTCTCAAAAAGACAAAAAAAAAAAACAACCTCAGAGAGCCTGCACTCTGCCACTTTCTGAATCCACTTGTGGCACAGGTTCCATGGCGAGGCCGGCCTCCGGGCCAGGCCTAAAACCTCCTGATCCAGAGTAGGAACAAAATGCAATGCGCGCTGAGGGCTGGATCAATAATTACAATTATGGCAGGGGAGATGGCTCAGTGGAATAAGGCCTGAGTTCAATCCCTGGGTCCAAAAAAAAAAATGCCAATTATAAGAAAGACTGCTTATAGCTATGTACACACGATCATGTAGAAAAACACTTCAGTAGTTCCTCGCTGTTTTGCAGCTCAACTTTCATAGACTCACTGTTTTGAGGGTTTTCAAAAAGTATTAATCTAAATCTTTTTTGGCCAGCTCAGCCTGCCCTGGGAGTGGGGCTGGCCTGGCATGTGGTACCAAGGGACTGAACCACTGTTCCCTGGGCCTGCCTAAGCAGGCACTTTAGACCACTGAGCTATCTCGCCAGCCCCAATCTAAATTATTGATCACGGATTCTTCACTGTATCACGGGATTTTACAATATATGTATGTTGTTAAAAGTACGTAGGTTTAGAAAATGATCAAGATAAGGGCCTGAGTTCAATGCCCGGTTCCGGAAAAAAAAAAAAAAAAAAAAAAAAAAAAAGACTAGAAAATAATTAAGAATATTAGAAGTGTTTTTAAATGTGTGGGAAAGGTTTATAAGAGTGTGAGAAGGTTTTATAAAGCCTTAAAATACATATAAATACTAAAATAAATGTAACATCACTACTTCACTGATTTTCACTTACAGTGGGGTGTCGGGAACATAACCTCCATGATAAGAACACTGTAATGGATGACATGTTTCCCAGAAAATAAGACCTGGCTGGAAAATAATCAGCCTTGAAAACTAGAGATTAAAAATCAGCCCCAGTCAGCCTAGTTTTGCTTACTTGCTAGTATTCGTTCTCTTGCTCAGTGGATGCTTAGTAAGGCACCTAGGGAAAGGTCTGTCTCGCTAGGGCTGACACTTTTTAATCTCTAATTTTTAAGGCTGATTATTTTTCCAGGTAGGTATTAATTTCAAGGAAACAAGGTATGTAGGGTAATGATAATAGTGAATATATATAGTAGAACTGGTGGTGTCTCTACTTTTTTTTTTTGGTGGAACCAGGGATTGAACTCAGGCCCTTGTGCTTGCCAGGGAAGCGCTTATTCTACTGAGCCATCTCCCTGGCCCCAAAATATAAACAGACTTTGGTTAGGGATTGCTTTAAAACCAAGTATAGCTACAAGATTTTAGTGCCTGCACTTTTTTTTTTGGCAGAACCGGAGATTGAACTCAGGCCCTTGTGCTTGCTGGGCAAGCACTTATTCTACTGAGCCATCTCCCCGGCCCCTCTACTTTTTAGTCATTTTTTGATATTGTACTTTTTTTAAAAAAATTTTATGTATTTGGTGCAGGGTCTCATTACACGGCTTGGACTTATAGTGATTCTCTGGTCTCAGCCTCCCCAGTGCTGGGTTACAGGCCTGTGCCACCATGCCCAGACGTGGTGGCCAGTTCGGCACAGGGCCTGGGATGGAACTCAGGCAGTGGCACTTGCCTGCACAGGCACTTAGACTGCTGAGCTATCTCTGTGGCACCACACTTTCCTTCTTTTATTCCTATAAAAATAAAAATGCTTCTAAAAGTAGTAAATGCAAGAAAAATATCTACCAGCCCAATGTGTATGCTACAAACTCAGCCATAGTGGATTCATCCTATACACAACAGACTCAATCAGATTCTAAAACAGGTGTTTATAAGCTTTGTGTTCAAAAGTTAGAACTAGCAAGTGAGGAAGAATTAAAACTAGAATGAAGCAGTATGCCATGATCATGCTAGGAAATATCTCAAAGCTCTAGCTTAAAGGCTATGGAATATCTTACCAAATGAAACTCCATAGTCTCTCAGTTGTGGGCCATGTTCCTGGGCTAAATTGAAGATATTCACTGCGTAGGTTTTCAAAGCCTTCGCGTAGTCTTGAATGTTGAAAGGGATCACAGTGGACTCTGCAAGCTCGTACACCAGCGCCCCTCGCAACTGAGCCACCGACAGCTGCTTCTTAAACATTGGGTCATAGAAATTCTCTACCAATTCGAATGTCTCATAAATAGTGTGGTACACAGGGTAGCTGCTGTATTTATCTGTTTTCTGAAGAAAGGGAAGAGGCATAAACAGAAAGTAACATTAATATTCAAGTGATTTATGTAATGGGAAGTGACTAGAGAAAAATATATATAATCTTTCCTTTAGCACACTGAAGCAAAAAGTTAAAAACTGAAGTGCTACAACCAAATGTTCAGATTTACAATTTTACCTTTTTTCACAGTAACTTATATGAGCTTTCATTTAAAATGCCGTATGTTGTGCTGGGGAGATGGCTCACTGCAATAAACGCTTCCCTGGCAAGTGCAAGGGCCTGAGTTCAATCCCCAGTTCCACCAAAAAAAAAAAAACAATAAAATGCTGTATGTTGTGGTTTGTGTCTGTTGTGGTTTGTGCGGAGATGTCCCCCACCAAAGCCTCCTGGGGCTTCTCCAGAGGAGGCTGAATCTAGAGTGTGTGATTAATTCTTTATACAGTATTAAAATCAGGGTGCTAGGCTTAAGTGTGGGTGACTACTAAATCAAACCACCCTAATCCTTATGTCCTGGATACAATATGAGGAACAGAAAGAGGCTTGTCTTGGTCCTCACTTGCCTGTTTCACAGCCCCCTGCCATGTGCCACCCTGCCTCGGAAACAGCCAAGTATGGACTGAAATCTCTACAAACTATGAGCTATATATTTTATTTATTTATTTTTTGGCAGAAGCAGGGATTGAACTCAGGCCCTTTTGCTTGCCAAGGAAGCATTTATTCCACTGAGCCATCTCCCTGGCCCCTACTGCAAGCTAAATAAACCCTTCTTCTTTTAACTTTGAGTGTAGGGTATTTTGTCTCAGCAATGACAGAAAAGTAACTAAAACACTGCTTCTGAAAAATTTGCTTCATTCCATTTTCTGACAATTAAAATTAAGAAATACATATTCAAATTGCATATTGGTATGGTCCAAAATTAACTATCAGTTGATTGGAAATGCACAGTCCTATCAAGGACCTTGTATCCGTGTACTGAAGGATAAATTATTTAAGGCTCATGTTTCCTTCCCAAAAGTATATAACTTAATGTTATTTAACTTTTTTTTTTTTTTTTTTTTTTGCATCAGGGTATCACCACGTAGTTCAGAAGCCTGGCCTTGAACTCACCTCATAGCCCAGGCTGGCCTTGAAATAGCAATGATCTTCCTGCTTCAGTCTTCTGAGTGCTGGGATTATAAGCATGTGCCACCATGCCCAGAAGCCAACAGGCATACATTTTTATAAATTTTGGTTGTTTAAAATAAAATTGAATTTTACAGTAGTAAATGATAAAAGACACTATTATGCACATATATTTTATCTACCATTTTTCTGGCTCATGTGGCTCATTTGTTTTTTTGTTGTTGTTTGGTTGGTTGGTTTTTTTCCATAATTTTATTGAAAAACAAATAGCAATGAGACAGTTTCAAATCAAATTAGTAGGACACTTCAATAATTAATACATTGCGTATTGTTTTCTTAGTGGTTATTTGTTGTATAAGATGCAGACATGATATCCTGTTCACAAACACTATTAGAAAAGATCCCTCTATTCACCAAATCAAGAGAATGTAGCTGTATATCTATCTTAACTATTTTGAATCTACAGATTCAACAGTATCCCTTTTTTTGTTTAGTTTTGTTATTTAAATATTATAGGTGTGTGAATTCAGCAAAATATAACAAAACAGTTCAGTAGTCCATAATGTATTGAGTTTTCTATATGTCTGGCAATGTCAGAAGTTGTTGACTTGAGTCTTTTACAGCTCAGCATAATAATATGGCTTTAGTTCTAATACTTTATTTTTATACTTTTCTGCTGGATGATTAAGACCGAGATAAAGCAAGACCTATGTAAATAAAAGAACTGTAGTTTTTATGTCTAATTAAGTTCAGTCATATCCCCTCAAGATTTATCCCGAGACTGCAGTTTGTAGATCCTTTGTCTGTGTTAGCCATGTGGATGTATGTGGCTCATTTGTAAGTTTTTTTCAAATTGTAGTAAACCTCCCAAAAGACCTGCATGTAAGCTAACTTCACACATACAGTTTACACACATCGTTCCAAGGATAACTAAGTGTAGTAAGAACTAATATACAATGTGTGAATCAGTTTTGAGATAGTCTGGAGTGTCTTTACTTCTTTGTTCTTTGTTGTGCTCTTGATAAGTTGCAATTAATGCATGTCATGGACAAACAAGATATTGGTGTATGACACTGCTATTTGAAAATGAATTAAAAATTTGTGAAAAAACACTAACGTAGTTTTCAGTCTGGTTTAGGACATAATTTATAATACAGGCATGAAAATATGATGTAAGTTGGCTGCACCCAAGTGCTTGTGCATCAATAAGATCTTCGCAGCGGTACAAACTAGAATGTGGCACAGAAGAGAATGAGCGTAAAATTAAGAAAAAGCTTTAGAGAACCAAGAACCCTGTATTCCTAGAGGCATGAGTAAGAATATGGAAAGGAGTTAATAATAATAGAGTATCCAAGTTAATAACAGAGTATCTAGTAATAATAATAGAGTATCCATAGAGCCTTGACCAAACAATGTCTTCTAACTGCATTTTCTTGAGGAAAGGTAAATCAGAGGACATAAAAGTAGAATCTATTCCAACAAAGACTACATTAAGAAAAAGAGGTGAATCATTACCACTAGTAACCAGCTATGTATCTGGCATTAATGCTCACATTACCATTTCACTGAATAATCCCTGTAGTAAAATGCTCACAAAACAACTCAGATTTCTTACTGACCCATTCATAGGGATGCCGGCCATTGGTCTGCACCCTGGGACTCTCCCCAGGCCACATGTCTACCCGGGGCCTTGTGCCAGACATCTCACTGGCAGATTCCTCGCCCAAGAAAGGCAAGTGAAATGCTGCCAGAGTTTGGACTTGGAGTGTTTCCCAAAGGCCCACCTATTTAAGTTTTGCTTCCCAGACAGGCACCTTTAGGAGTCAGTAGAATGTTTAAGAAGTAAGTCTTAACAGCTGGGCGTGGTGCTGCCTGCCTGTAATCCCAGCACGCTGGAGGTTGAGGCAGGAGAATTGCTGTGTGTTAGAGGTCAGTCTGGGCTCCAAAGTGAGTTCAAGCCCAGCATGACCTGAATAGCAAAAAACAAAAACAAAGGGGGAAAAAGTAGGCCTAGTGGGCAGGGTCTTAGGTCAGGGGGGCTGGTGGCAATGCAGCTCCTCTTCTCTCCCTCGCTTTCTGCTTCCCAGCTGTCTACATTAGGAGAGCAGTTTCTTCTACCACGTGCTCCCCAGCCCGATGCTCTGCCTCGCCACAGGCTCAGCACTCACAGGGTCACCGGCCAGGGATGGAACCCCTGGAAGTGAACCTAGACGGCTTTCTCTCTTCATGAGCGGATTGTTTTGGGTGTTTCATTACAGTGATGAAGAGCTGATGTGTGCTATATAACAGAATATAGAATGCCTTACCCTGTTTTTAGTGTAGCGCGCTCTCCCTGAGGCAATCCCAAGCCTCTGAAAATAAGCTTCAAAATCACTTCCAGATCCCAATTTATTGATTCTAGAAATGGAATAAAAATAAGCATCACAAATAATACAAAATTAAATATATGGGGCCATAGATCCTATAAAGGAACAGCAAGGAATTACATTTGTTATAAGAATTAGAAAAGGATTAATAGTCCCCAAGATACTTTCCTACTGTGTGCTGAAAAACTGCTCTGATGAACCTAAACAACTGTACGACTACAACCAGAACTGGAACTGTCACCAAAATTGCTGTCTATTGCAAACGTAAGTCAACATCATGATTAGTGGATGAAAAGTGAAAGCTTTCACTCTAAAATCAGGAATAAGGCTGGCTGTGGTGGTGAGCACCTGTAATCCCAGCGCTTGAGAGGCTGAAAACAGGAAGATCACTATGATTCCAATCTGTGCAGTGGACCCTGTAGACTCTGTACTAGTACAATAAAATAAAATCAGAAATAATACAGCGATGTCCACTCTTCTCACCCTTATTTAATATAATTCACCAGAATAATTAGACAAGAGAAAGAATAAAATTAATAAGAATAAAAAATGAAGAAATTAAATTTTCATTATTTTCAGATGGCACAATACAGAGAAGAACCCCAAAACTCTATCAAAAAGACTTCTGATATAATTCAGCAGCATAGTTGGATAAAAAGCCAATACTCAAAAATCAATCCTCTCTACATGAATAAGAAGCTCACTGAGAGGTTAATTAGAGAAACAGCACCTTTCACAATAGCATCCAAAAAATGAAATACATAGGAATCAATCTAATGAAGGAAGTAAATGAATTTTACATTGAAAATGACAGGACTCTTAAAAAGGAGATCATAGAGCCAGGCGTGGTGGCGCATGCCTGTAATCCCAGCACTCGGGAGGCTGAGGCAGGAGGATTGTTGTGAGTTTGAGACCAGCCTGAGCTACAAAGTGAGGTCAAGGCCAGCCTGAACTGCACAATGAGACCCTGTCTCAAAAAAGACAAAAAAAAAAAAAAAAAAGGAGATCAAACAGGATATCAGAAAATGAGAAGACATCCCTTGATTTTAGGTAGGAGATGCAATACAGTGAAAATGGCCAAACTTCCAAAATGATTGTAGAGCTTTAATGCAATTTCAATCAAAATTCCAGTGGCATATCATGAAAGTAGAGAAAAAATTCTAAAATTCATTTGGAACCAGAAGAGACTTAGAATAGCCAAAGGAATTTTTGGCAACCAATTGCTGTAAGAATCACAGTCCCTGACTTGAAATTACACTACAAAGCTCCTTTGGCGAAAACAGCATGGTACTGGCAAAAAACAGACCCAAAGCTCAACTGAACAGATTAGAAGTTGCTGAACAACTCCACACATACACAACCACTTTATCCTTGACAAAGGGTCCAAAAACCTTCACTGAAAGAAAAATAGCCTCTTTAATGAATGGGGATATAAAACTGGCTTTCCACATGCTAGAGATTAAAAACTATACCCATATCTTTCACCATGCACTAAACTAAAATCAAAATGGATCAAATATATAAATATTAAAAAAGAAATACTAAATTTCCTGGCAGATAAAATAGGTAACACTCTAGAAGACACAGGTGAAAGCAAAGCCTTTATGAACAAAACCCTGATCACATAGGAAATATTACAGAGAATCAACATCTTATTAAAAAGCTTTTCCATAACAAAGAGAACCACCAAAATAGAGTAAAGAATAACCCACAGAATGGGAAAAAATTTGTCAGCTGTTCCTTAGATAAATAACTACTATTAAGAATATATACACAATTAAAAAAGTCATATCCCCTCCAAATTTAAAGACCCAAAACAAAAATCAGCATTTGAAATTAATAAACACTTCTTAGATGTAGACATAGAAATAGAAGATAAATACACAGAAAATATTCTACATAACTGGTCATTTGAGAGATGCAAATTAAAACACTAGGATTGCATTTCATCCCAGAAAGAATGGCCATTATGATGAAATCAACTTCAATCCCCGGTTCCACCAAAAAAAAAGATAAAATCATTATTTTTATAATAGCAAATGCTTTCAGGTCTGGGGGGAAAAGGAACCCTTCTCCACTGTTGGTGGGAGTGTAGACTGGCGCAACTACTGTGGAAATGTGTGGATAATCTTCAAAAAACTAAACTAAAACTTAAAATTCCATTTAACTCAGCTATTTGCCTTCTTCATATCTTTCTAAAAATTTAACAGCATTATGCCACAGTGATCTAGGTGTATCCATGATTACAGAGGCCCATTTGGAATAGCTGAATTTTGGAAATAGACCAAATGCCTTTTCACAGATGAGTGAATAATGGTGTGTGGTTTTATACAAAGAAGTATTACTCTGTAATACAGAAGGACAAACTAAAGACATTTCTAGGCAAATAGATGCACCTTGAGACCATACTGGTAAGTAAAGTAAATTGAACACACATGGGCACATGTCACATGGTCTCTCTGCTGTGAGAAACCAAAAGTGTAAGGCCCAAACTGGATGATGGATATTAGGAAGTGGGAAGACGTTCAAATGAGAGTGGAATAAGGGACCGGGGTGGGGGGTTGGAGAAAGGAAGGAAGG